>VXBC01012537.1:570393-611208 GCA_013399945.1 Ploceus nigricollis | reverse complement strand
AAAAAACCCAAAAAAACCCAAAAAACAAACCTGCAAAGAAACAACCAAAAACCACCAATCAACAAAACCAACCAATCAACAAAAAAAAATTGAACCTTGAAGCTCTGGTTTACTCCTGCACTAGAAAGATCCACTAAAATCAATGAGTTTGGTGTTTGTTCCCAGCGAGCCCCATCGACTCTGTGGTTTTACAGGTTTCATCTTGGATTTATAAGAAAATCAGCAAGCAAGAGCTAAGTTTTTGTTATGGTTTTTAAAGGAAAATGAAAGTACTTTATTTTAAAAGGACTTTAAGCAGTCTGTCATTCCCTAAAACTGCTGCCAGAGAAATTAATCCAGCCTCTATCAAGTACTTGGCTTTAAAGGCAGTTTGTTAGACAAGCACAGGCAACAAAGCACTGAAAACAAAAAAATCCACCCGATATATTCCAATGGCTGTAAATTAAAACAACAAACAAACAAAACTTGGAGGTGAGACTGATTATTGAAGCAATGTTTGTAGTTTCCATTTCTCAGAAACTATCAACATCATTTTCATGAAAGATTAATTTTCTCCCCCCCATAAAAATCAAAACAAAACAAAACCATTAGCAAGGTGCTTGTCTTTCCAAAACACTGTATCCATATTTCTCCACTGTGGATCCAAACCAATACCCACAGATCACAGTGAAATCTCTGGAAAAAAAGGCTTAAGAGAGGTTTTCTTTTTCTGAGTTGACAATTAAAAGCAAATAATAATTAGAAGAGAAAGGTAATCTGCTTATTTCTTTTCCATCATCATTTAACTAAATTTTTGCCAGGTTCCAAAAGCATTTAATTTAAAATTAAACTAAGGTCACTTAAAAAAAAAGGAAGGAATAAAGATGAAAACAGTGAGATGTTCATAGAGATCTTGATGTGCATATCTGTGGGTGAAACCTGAATCCAAATCCATCCAAACCAATCACTGCCATCATTCCTGAGTGTTCGATAAAATCTGGGCAGGAACTCGAGGTGAGGAACTGAAAGAATATTGAAATAAATGCATGGATTCACAGGTACCCAGATCATGGAGTCACTGAGGTTGGAAAATACCTCTCAGACCATCGAGTCCAACCATTCCCCCAGCACCACTGTGCTCACCACTGTGCCCTGTCCCCAAGTGCCACATCCTTGGGGTTTTTGAACATTTCCAAGGATGGTGATTCCAGAATGGCACAAGGGGACTAAATTCCATTTTAACCACCTTATTCTAAGATGATGAAATAAGTCAGTTAATCTTACTTCTTTTAATCATATAGAAATCGTAATCAATGCCTTTGTAAATGGTCTGAAAAGCTGCAGATAGAAATTGTGCTCTAATATTAATGATCCACATTCACAACTTGGCAGAAATTGTTTAAGCTTCATCAGCTTCATTGAATTTGGGCCCACTCTGTCCCCTGAACTACTGCTACACAATTTGTACATGATATAAAGTTTTTAATATGGTAAACGTAATATTGTTTTTAATATTCACAAGTTTATTTGCACTTTATAGAATAAAAAAATTAGTAAAAACTTTGACTTGGAGGAACAGGGACTTGTTCTTAACTATTGAATCCCAACATTAACACATTGATGTTGTCAAGATGCACTCAGTCCAAAGTTTATAGCACTTAGATATAGTTCGAATTATATCAAAAAGTGAATTAAATACGGAATATAAGTATTTTCTGTGCATATTATTCATCTATATAATGGCACTACATACCTGCCCATTGAAATATTTTTAATAAGGACATTTATAGAATGTTGGGTCACAAATTTTAGCTCGATATGAAGCTCAAACATACATTTTGTTTTGTTTAAGAAAGAAATCTTAATGGTAGGAAGAATTCTTCATAGCGCCTCCTCAACCAAAAGATAACTTTAACAGAAGAGTGCAACAAAATATTTTACCATGTCGAACTGGCAAGATTATTTTCCTTCTATGAATTCATAAAACCAGCTCATAAACTTTTAAAAAGGAGCTAAATTTACAGTATTTATTCCACTGATCTCTTGTTGGGTAGTAAAAATAGGCTGACATTAAGCTGGGGGCCACAATACCACGAGTAATATTTAATCATCCCCAAATCAGTTTTTTAGCTTATTTTGTTGATTCCTGTTCTCAAAGTGAACACAGAGACTGCAGAGCTACAACAGTTTTTGCTTTTCCATCTCACAGGGCAATTCCTGGGCTTTTGGTCCAAAAGTCACATTTGATGTGTCCTGAACTGGTGCAATTTTCATTTGTTCCTTCGAAAATAATCTTGATGGTTTTAACCTCATGAACAAGCGCAATGAGGCAGGAGAGGATCAGGTCAGACACTTCCAGACACCCACAATTCCTGCACCTCTATCCTCCCAGGGCGTCTGATCAGTGTGTGGAGACCCAGTCTGTGAAGTCAATGAAATTTGGAGCATGATTCACCCAAAACCACCCAAAGCCACTGCTTTCAGATGAGAGCACTTGGCAGCACTGCCTGCACTGAATTACTGAGAGCACTGATATAAAGGGCTTTAAAATGACCAGCACAGACCTAATCACCTACACTGAGATTAATCCAATCCCTGCTCTGGCAAGGCAAAAACAGATTGGGAAAAAAAAAGAATATTTCTTCTCACTCTATCAATCTTGCAGACTTTTCTACTTTTATATAATCTATGTATTTTTATACAATCTAGCAGACTTTTACATTTTTTCAATCAGGTGGTGCATTTGCAGTTGCTTATATGTATTTTTCAATGAAAAGTTGTTTTGTTTAGCAACACTTCAGTCATCAACAAGTACATTCACCTGCACAGACCAAAGAGTAATGTTTGCAGTGATTTTCTGGAGATGTATAATACATAATCAATCAACCCAGAAGAAAAGGCTGTGTATTATTTATTCAAATCATAGAAACTTTGATGTAGTGGCCTAGTCTTGATGTGTTACTGAATTTCTTCTCTTATATGGCTCCTGTCAGTATGACTTCTGCAACAGCACTGAGTAGAGAATAAAAAACACACTCACAGCCATGAATTTATTTGCTTGTATCTTGTCTTCAAGAACAGATTTCCCTCGGAGTTACAGATCTCAGAGAATCCACTGAAAGTTTTAAATGACTAAATAAGAGTATTTCAACAATTCTTTCAGCATTTCACCAAACTCACCAGTTTCAGAGAGCAGTTTGGTAGCTTCCAGCACCTTCTCAGTGTAAACCCCAGTCTCATAGTTCTCCATCTCTGCGTTGATGATGTGGATGACTCTGGCTGCGCGGCCCCGGATGGCACCCGCGGTTCTGTCCAGCGTGTCCACATCCCCCTCTTGCAGGGCAATCACACACTTGTTCACATCTTCCAGGATGTGGTTTTCTGGAATTTGGGTTAAAAACACAGCTCGTTCCATTTCACTCTTCCTCACAGCAAAGCTTACTCATTTGGGCAAATGTCAGTATACTAAAAAATTGGTATCTACCTTTATCCAGGCTGCAGAACAAAAGCCCTTCTGTGATATTGGCATATAACAGTAAAAATCTGTGTGATATTTATCTTTAGTAGGGACTGGGCTACATCATCTTACCTCTACTGTGCATCCCAACCTGTAATTCCTTGAAAACCAGTAACATTCATTTCAAACATCACACTGAATTTTATCATAATGAAATTGTAATTAAGATGAATGCAAAAGGGAAAGAAGTCAAATGTTTTGTAGATTCTCTAATAAACAGCTGGGCAATTTTCTGAAGGTGAATTTATACTCTCCCATAAATGTTTATTACATTTGGCTCATTTTTGCCTAAGTAAGTCAGAAAAAAAATAAATCACATTGAAAAGACAATAGCAAATGGCCTTTGTAGACAGTACAAAACCTGGGCATGAGCAGTTCACCTCCCTCACTCCATCTATGCCAGAGAATAAGCTGGGAATTTCTAATAACACACCCTTATAATTATGTGTGACTTTGCATAATCTGATGCAAGAGAAGACAACAGTGACTCTGCTCAGAGGAGGTGATACCAAGCACCTTAATTGGATTCTTGGGAGATGCACTGTTATTTTTCTGGCTCTGGATCAGGCCATCTACTCTCATGTGCTGCAGTATCAGAATTTATGTAGTATTCTCACACACAAATTATGTGAAAGCATGAAGAAGACTCTGACTAGGTCAGGCATTATTCTCTGCAGTCAGTAGAGTCAAAAATAATTTTAGTAAGACCACGACTGAATTTCATATTTGACCAAACTCAGTCTGAGAAACTCAGTGACTCTAAAGAGCAACTTGATTTTCTGCTAGAGACACCTCTGAACTGAAAAGGAAATGCTGTTCTTTGTAGTAGTAGTACAACAGAATTAATCAGTTCACCAAGTGCTTTTTGTTAATTTTCCTTTGCCACTAAAAAGAATGATTCACTGATCTTCACAGTTAAAAATTCCGAGGTTGGATCATTTGAGGGTTTCAGAAATGTTTTACATGATGTAGAATTTTACACTGCAACAACTTTGGATGGAAACTGAAAGTCCCTTGAGCTGTGAATCTGAGTAACTTGCAAGGCAAAATTCTTTGTTTAAAACACTCCCTAATCAGAATGAAAAAGAAGTGCTTTGATAAAATTTTTCTTTGCTGTTTCCATTTCACCATCACCAATTTGCTTTTACCATGGCACAAACAAATTTTGCCCAACAAGAAGCAATATATGAATTTGGACAGTGCATTTGGAATATGAAATAACTTCTTAAAATTATGGTCAGCTTTCTTCTGGTAGCCACCATATTATTAAAACATACCATCAAATGTGACAGTCAATATGAAGAGGAGGAGGTGTCATTTTAGGAGGTACATTTAACCAGATAGTGGCATTTTGAATGCTTCACTGGTTTAACATCCAAAAATAAAAATACTTTGTGTAAGCTGAGGCTTCCAAGCTTTACAGCAAGAGCAACAGGCTTTCTGTTTCCTCATGTTTAACAGAGATGTCCGTGCAAAGAATTAGGAAAAAGGAATCTAAGCTTTATAAAAATAATACTTCTCAGCTGCCTTGGAAAGTTTGGATCTAAGTCAAAACTCTGTTTGAAGGAATTAAGATTTGAGAAAAAGAAATGAAAACCCCATCATCCATTTAAATTACTTGTGGTTTATGGACACAAGCACTTGGAGTAAGCAAAGTCCTCAAACAAAGAAGAAAACGGCCATTTGAGCCAGATTTCCAACTCTGGCACATGGACTGGGTCTGCAGTTTACAGCCTGGTCATCCCTTTCTCTTAGAACTACTTCTGCCACAAAGTGTTTGTCAGCTTCAAATCTCAAATAAATATCAATGTGCTCCCATATTCTGAAGTACTCTACTATTGAGAGAGCTCATTTTCATTTTCTTGCAATGGCTTGCAGGAAACACTTGCAGGGCTGTTGAACAGAGGAGTGGAATTAACTAAACCAAACCATTTCCCTGTTAATAAGGGTAGCAGGATACAACCAAACAAGATAAAGAGGGCAAAAAAAGAAAAGAAAGGACTTTTTTAAAGGATAAATATTTTTTCTTTCAATACTTTTCTTCTCATAAACTTTTTTTGAAAATTTAGGAAATATCAAGGAAAATAATGCAGAACAAAACACGACATTTTGGCCAGACTGTGTCATGAAGTTTGGCTCTTCTGAGATATTTGAGTAAGCAAAGCCCTCTTGGCACACTCTATGTCCTTACTCACAACAATGAAATTAACCCTTCTAAGCAAAATAGGAAAATGAGTTTTCTGCAGCAGAAATTAACCCATCATGCACCACTTTGCAACTACAGCATTCACTGGGTATGATCAAATTATAACAATAAACTCTGCCACAAGCTGGAGCACTTCACCAGGAGGATGCAGGAAAGACTGTGACCCAGGGTAAGCGTCCTTCTCTTCTCCATCTCTTCTTCACCCTCCCAACCCAAACCATCCTGTGATTCTGTAAAGTCCACCTTTCTTCCTCTTTCCTCACACAACTGCACAAAGATTCCAACAATTTCTACAAATACTCTCAGCCTGTAACAGGTCTGGAACACATTTTTAGAAGGTGGGCAAAATCCTACTTTGTGCCTGAGTTGAAACAAAGCTTCTCTAGGAATAGAAGCACAAATAGGTGCTATTTTCTGGGAGGTGAAGAGCCAACCATTGCTACCAGGGATTAATTAACACGGTGTGGTTGGTCCTACTGAGTACAGAAGATCAGCATTCCAATACGGACAGACTAATGGATTAATGATGCTTTAGTAATTACAGCTTTTATCTGCTCTGACCCTATACTTTAATTTAGGAGTATATTTTTGGAAAAGTCTCTTGACCCCAGTACCTGAAACAGAGAGGAAATCATCCACTGAAGTGATGTCGTCGACAGCCTCCGTGAGAACTCGCACCTGTTTCTCCCACTGGTCCTTAAACACGTCCATGTTGTCCTGGGCTACTTTGCTCTGGGGTCTGGCAGCCAACGTGAGTGCAGCATTAATTACCTGTTAGTCAAAGCCATTTGTTAGAGGAGGAGTGATAATTCTTTTAATTCTTTTTTTTTTTGCAAGGGACAGAGCATTATGGCTAAAAATACAGCATACAACCCATTTGATATGAAAGGTCTCAAGATATGGATGTATTTTTCACAGTTCATGGAAATCAGGCAACAATCTCATGACAAAGACAAGGCTGTGTTCTTCTTCTAATGCTTTTAAGTGCTAAGAGACTTCTCAGGTACTTTTTGGCAGGAATCTTCACTCACCTGTGGGCACAGACTATCAATCTGTGTGGCTGCCATACGGACTAACTTCACACCCTCCTCATTATTGGAGATTGAACAGGCCAGATTTGCAACCTGCAATGAAATCATGAAATCATCAGGATGAGAATCAAGTTTTAGTCAAGTGAACCATTTTGTACCTTTCTCTGTTCTTATTAAGCTTTGCCTGAAATGAAAGAGTTTTTTACAGGAGGAATAATACATCTTCTGTGCTGGTGAACAGAAACCCATTAGATTATTTCCTTACTAGCAAACTGAACTACCCATCTTCTTTAGATATTTCTCAGAATCTTCCTTCACTGCCAAGTGTTTCCCATCCTCCTCTGTAGCTTGAAAATTATCTCCTGAGAAGTCATGTAGGGAATGCAGAACATCCAGATGTTTATCTGTACATTTCCTCTTCTCAGTTTCTTTTTCCTCTTATGAACTATATTCATTAATAATACAGGCAATCAGGCTCATCCACACACTCTAAGCTTGGCCAAAGGAAGGGTTTTTGATGTCCTAATGCACAGAATCATACTTTTCAACCCATAATCAAAACTGATACTGGGCAGCTACCTATCTCTCAAATATCTTCATTGTTTCTGATGGTTTTGTGCATATTAAAATAATTTTAATTTTCAGGTGGACTTCTTTATTTCTATGTGTTTGTCTGCCCCAGAGTAAAATACCCATGAGTAACAGTAAAGTGACTTAGAGATGTGAAATAACTCTGTTGAAACCTTGTTCTGTAATATACATCTGAAGATCTCATTCAAAGACCTTTAAATCCACATTTACTTGCCCTGGCACAGCTTTGGGAAGTCTGAGCCTCTAAGACTGAAGGCTATTTGGATAAGATAAAGACTTGGAGAGACATCTGAATGAGATCTAGAAATCAGACCACATCTCCAGACATGGCAGAGCTGCATCTCTGTGGCTTGGATTCAAGTGGAGGAGCAGGTTCTCCCAGCTCAGACAGATCTTCCAAAAAACCCATTCCCAAAAGCTTTGTGCCAACTCCATGAATTTTCCAAACAGCAATTCATATCCCAGTGCACACTGCGATATTTAAATCACTAAGGTACATTTTGGGATGGGAGAATACAAGATATTTTTTAATCATCCAAAATTGTGTCTCTTTATTCTAATCTTCATTAAAACAAACTTATAAAATTTTAAATATGCTTCCTTGATATTATTCACTGTGCCTGAAGGCATAGCTATCAGTTGGAAATGATTCATGAATTAGTTCAAATGCCCCCATCTTCCCAATTTTCCTCCAGTCTCCCCTTGTGGTATTAATCTGTTCTCATCTGCAGTGCACATCTCTGCCTTAGCCCTGATCCATCTGTTCTGCATAGAACCTATTTGACTTTCAGTTCTGTGCAGCGTGGTTTGCATAAATCAGAGTGCCAAAGCCCAGGCAAGAAAAGAACCCAAGGCTTCAAAGAGTCTTGCAGGCATTTCCTAGTCAAGATTTTATCATAATGTTGTGATTTTTGTTTTCATTTCATGATGAGACAAATGAGTTGGCCTGTTTGTTAACAGCCTTACAGCCCTCATGTCAAAAACATTCTCCTGAGATGACATCTTCCAATTAATTTACCATTTTCTGTAGTCACTTCTTTGCACACATCAAACAAAACCCTTTCATCTTCACCAGAAACAAAAGCTAAGCAGGATAATATTTAGAATTCATTAACATGAGTGGAAATTACAGACTTTAAAAACTAGTAAATGATATTAAGTTTAGCAAGAGCCACCTTCCTGTATTGGAACTAAGTGGCTTTTCAGACTGCCCTTACATTTTGTGATTAACACTATGAGAATTTGTCCCAAGGCTTCAGATGAAACATTTACTTTTTTCAGATAGAAATATGTGACTGAAGGGGGCTGGGTGTCATGAAATGGCCATCAAACTATAAAGCAGGTCTTTCAGTTCCTCTGGAAGGGAGCAATGCAGATATAATCAGCAAAAATAAAAACTTACTTCTTCTCTGTGTCTGTTAATCACTCTTTAAATAGAATATGATGAGATAATATTTGGATGTTGCAAAGTGCCCTGTTTTTCTGAGATGAATACAGACACAACCAGAGAAATATTTTTTCTTTTTTTTTTTTTGTAAAATAGAGTTCAGTACATTGTTTGGTTGTTACTATCAACACAAGAGTACAAATGTAATTATTGCTCCATTAAATATATCAAAGAGCATTGGAGTTATCTGTTTAAAAGAAATAATGCTACACATCATGTATAACCCTAAGTTTAATAGTTTCTGTGGTGCATTTCAAGCCTTGCATAAATACAACCCTGCATCATCAGCAGTCAGGCAGCAATACTATTCCACAATCCAGCAGGGAGTGTGCCAGCCTGCACCACAGCAAGATCTGATTATGTCAAATAAACACAGAGATAAGCAAATTCCACAGTGGCAGATGCAATCTGGATAAAATTGAATTCAGCACTACAAACCTATGACTTTACCCAAAACTTAATTTTTAAAAGATGGCCTTTACTTTCTCAAGCCTGAGTTTCAGTGCATAAGCATGGGTCTGTGAAACAACACAAGCTTTAGGTGCACTCAACCACCAGATACCTCACTTCTTAATTACCTTGATTGACTTTGTTATCAAATACACAGTCAAGTCACCATCAGTTAATATTCTTGCCACAGCAAGGTCCACATGCATGATCTTACTTGGTAGAAACCACAAGGTAATTCCCCCTGCTTAAGCTTATTATAAATTCAGCAACTTCAGATATTTTTCCTACCCAAAACTATGAATAAAAAAATTAATATACAATTGCACCCCACTTAGCTGAGATATCTGGATTAGGTGCCAAACTGATCCCTTTGGACAATGGATAAAAAAAGGGAGGGCCCTTCCAGAGGCTGTTCCAGGTGCCTGCTTGACTCATCCTCTAGATGTGTCTGGTTTATTACAGCTGCCCCTGGTGATTGTTGAAAAAGGTATTAGTGAAATAAAAGGTGTTTTACTGGTGCATTATAACTTGTTTGGCACGGGTGTATTTAATAGAACATGTTTTGTGAAGAACACAGACACTTTTGAGGGTGGGAATTTCCTTAATGTGCCACTCCTGGGCTGGATGGAGCAGAGAGCTTGAAAAGGAAAATAAAAAGGCTGTGTATTAGTGCAGCTGCCAATTTACCAGAACTTTGATTTGAAGCCTTTACCTTTGCACTTCAAATGCTCTGTCTCCACCAAAACATTGAAGGGGAAGTTTCCAGAGAGGCTATGGAGGCAACCAGGTAGTTAATTAATTTTTCTCTTTTTTTTTTTTACTGTTTACTAAGTTCCTTGAGAACATGGAACTCAATGAGTGCCTAAACAGAATTTAAGATTGTATTGAGATCAATGTGAACTGTTTGAAGAGTATTTCTATCAAGGAACACATTTTAAACACCAAAATCAATGAAATGTGAATCATTCTCAGAAATACGTGGAGAAATTAATAACAGTGAAACTGCTGCGTAGATGAACATTATTGTCCAGAATTTCAGGTCTGCTGAGCTGCTATTTTACCATCAAAACAATTGCTGATCAGCTTAAACCTGTCCTGCAAGAGCACAGAGAGGTAATGAGCAAGAAGATAAACATCCAGCTCCAGTGATGCTGTATGTTTCTGTAATCACGAAATCCACTGAACCAATCCTAGAACTGGGGATGTGAAAAAGCAGGAACCAACTCCTCCATATGAATTTCTATCAGTGGCACTGACAGCCCAGGATGCATTTCTGCACCTTGCCAGTATCTGCCTTTAATCATGCAAGGAGTTCCATTAGTTTCAGTTATTTAAAATACATACAGAACCAGTTCCTATAAAATTTATCTGTCTGTATTTTTCTTTTTGTATTTCAGCTTCAGTTTCCTGCTGGATAGCAGATTGGGCTGGAGAATGACTTTGTTTCTAATGCAAATTTTTATTACTCTTTGTGGTGACCTTAGGACACAAAAATTTTATTTCTACCACAAAATTGCGCTCCAAACTACAAAAGCAATCAAGGATCTTTCATATCAATTTACATCATTTTTACACTGATTAAAAACAGGTGTAGCTACCTTTTATTGTGGTTTTAAATGAGACTATTTCCATTTTTGACTTGAGCCCTTTGTATTATTAAAGGTAACTGTGACTATCAAGATGTATTGTGCTCTTCTGACTACCAAAATCCATTGTCTTCTGGTTCAAAATTGAATTCAAAGATTTAACATGGCCATTTGGAATTCAACCTAAGTGAAAAGGTCCAAAAGAAAAATCTATTGCTTAGAGCAAAAATGTAAAAAAGGGAGCAGTATAAGATGCAGCAAAAGAGCAATAGCAGCACAAAAGCTGCAGAATATTCTACTTTTTAACATTTTCCTTTTGTTCTTCTTTTCTCACCACAAATTGCTTAGAAGAAATGATACTGAAAAGGCTCTGCTCAGCTTCCCCAATCATTTAACCATTCAAAGGTACAGAATGTTATCTATCTTAGTTTCTTAGTTTTCCATATTTTTTGTAAATATGTGATTTCTTCTTAAATAGTTTTATTCACATTTTTCTATTTATGTAATTTATGTTTTCACTGCAATTCACTGGTGGAAGTAATAGGACGGAAAAAAATTGCAAGAAATTATTCTTTATTTAGGAAAATGCAGAGTAATTTACACAAACTCAAGACACTGGTAAATTCATATGTCTACACCACACATTTGAGAAGCTGAAACTTTTGAGTGCTTCAGCTTGAGCTGAAGGTGGTTTAAGTCAGAGACTTCTGCAGCACTCACAGGGGACTAAAGCCAAGCAAATAATCAATTACCATGTTCAGCTGATGAGACGTAACTTGCTGAGCTGTGGTATCTCAACTATTTGTAATTATTTATCCATTCACTTAGTAATTTATCCAGATATTGCTTCAATCTCTGAATCCTTAAAAATTCTGACATATATTAATGTTGGTACTGCTGTAGGCAGCCCAGTGATATTCATGGAGCCACAAATAAGAGATTTTTTTCTAAAGGAGAGCAGAGTTGAAGCCAAGTTACCCAAGATCTTCAACTTATTTATCCTCGCTGTACTCACTCAAGCAAAATGAGTAATATTATGAGCAAAACTCTATTTATCACTGGACAGGATGTTTTTGCACATACACAAACAAGTGCCAAAAAAATCAAAATGTCACTGAGAGTACATATTGCAGCAGATTCCTCTTCCTCTTCATGCTCTGCAGTGCCAGCTTGTACTGCCATGAAAATATTAGACTGTGGCTTCTCCCTCCCAGCCTATTCCATATGGCATGGGGGGAGCCTCATACTGGATATTATGGCCAATTTTCCCTCATTTATATTAACCAGTCACTTCTCTAAATAAGAGATGGATTTGTAAGTTCAGCTGTACATATATTTCACATCTATTAAATAATCTAACTGCATGCAAAGCAGTAAAAAAAGGCATTACTTTTATAAATTAATAATGACATGATTTACTGAGTTTTATGTTTGCCTTGAAAATTTCTAGCACCAAACCCTGAACATATTTAACATGAACTGGTAAGACATTTACAATATGTATCTAAGGAGATTGGTACCAGCAGGATGTTAGAAAGCTGCAGAGCACTTCAAGCACAACAGTTGAATGTTTTATTTCATGTCTTATATGCTGCCCACTGAACCTATGAAAACCTCTCTTCACTCTCAAAAGGTCAACAGCATTTTCTCTCGTACTTACTACAGGAATGAGGCTTTTCCACTCACTCCAGCTCCCTTCAGACTTGCTCTCTATCAGATTTAGTTGGAAGAGCTTTAAAAGATTTCTGCTTTTGGTAATGTTCCAAGTACCTCAGACTTCAATAAATTCAGCAGGTCTTCGTCTCAGATTTTTGAAGGAAACCTAAGAGCGTTAGAAGCCTCATGTGTACAGAAAGCTCAACTCTAAATGAAAAGATCCTAATTTTAGACTATTTCAATGAAGTGTTGTTAAATCATTCTGAATCGCCTTCATTTTCCAGGACCATTCTGGCACATGCCACAATTATGGCCTATAGGATGGAATAAAAGGGAGATCAAAAATGAAGTACCCTGAAAAGTCCTTCTACTTAACTATTTTCATAAGTGGAAAGAAGCCAACATTGGCTCATGTTCAATTATAGAGCTGCCAGTGAAGAACAGAAGAAAAAGGTATCATATTATGTTTGATCTTTCACTTTTAATATCAGACAATAATAATGACTTCAGATATAAATAAAAAAAATTGTAGAAGTAAATACTATCTCTTCTTTTCTTTCCCTTCTCTTCATATATGGAATTTGATAACAAAACTCTGTCTTCTTGAAACGGAACAAGTTTTTACACCACATGGATGAGCCTCAACTGTGATAAATGTGCCTGATTGCAAACTCCTTACTGTGTCTAAAGACCTCCTAGAGGAAGAGTGGGACAATCTCTGATTTTAAACCGTCTTTCCAGGTCATTGTGATTTCTCAGTAGGATCATCCCAAGAATTCTCTATAGAAAACAGGAGAAAGCAAATTGATTAAAGAAAAAAGCAGGTGATTGTCTCAGGGCATGTCTCCAATTTAAACCTGAGAAAAATAATTCTGGAAATTACTTCTGTTTCAGCTTTACTTTACTTTCATTTGTAAAATTATTCAAGCAATGCTGTTGGAACCTTGCAGTGGAGCACTGCCCACAACTATCAACTGCATTCTCAGCTGGAACCAATGGGCCTGACAGCAACTGCCCCAGCTCCTACCTGAAGATCCAATCTCACAATTAAAAATCCAGGCCCACATCTGTCAGGAATTCTCTGTTCCACTGAATCTCCAAATAGCTTGAAATTCAGGGCCTTTTAAAAAGTGGATTTGGATGTCAATCCCCAGAGCTGAAACCAGTGGAAATGCTTTGTGCTGTGACTGAAAACCCCTTTAGGAATTATGGATGATCCTCTCTTGTTTTCTTAAGGGTATGTTTGTGAGCCATTCATCTGGAATAGAACTAAATTATAGAAGCAGTGGGGAGGCCAGAGATGAGGGCAGCAGGAAAGGGGTTCCCTCCTGAGGTTCACTCCCCAGGAGTTGGGAAGCAGAGAGGGGCACTCAGCTTCCTCCCTTCAATGATTTGCTGATTACCTTGATGTAATTACCTGAATTTTCTCTCTAGTCATCTGCACTCACAGCTGAAGAAATAAACAGCAAACAGCTGGAGTAAGCCAAGAAGATGAGCAGGACTTAGTTAAGACCAGATTTGTACTTTAATTTTAACTGGCCTTGAGAAATATAGCATTGCACTGATAGAATGCAGCCAGTCTTTCTCCTACAAGAAAGCAGCTTGTAAAGATGCAGGGGAGCTGTTCCCTGCTGTTCATCTATTCAGGTGGATCATGGAGTAGATATCCTGTTCTAAACCATGCCACTCACATGATGCTGAGTCTAGATAGTCTAGATAAAAGTGATTAATTTCATTTACTGACTTTCTGAGTTACAGGTAAAACTGCATTTTACATCCCATTGATACACACTTTGTTCTTCCCTCCACAGAAAGCAAAGGTAAAATGCCCAACTACAAGAATTCCTTCTGTAGAGGTCAGAGACCAGAGACTCATCTCAGTGCTTTTTCACCTCTGTTAGCAGGATTGTGTTACTTTTCTATTTAATTTGATAATAGGTAAAGGATTTCAGACACTGGTCCATTACTGGTCTATTCACAGTGAAACTCCAGTGAACAAAGAATGCAGAGGAACACAACAAAAATGACAGCACTGTCTCTGAAATGTCAGAGACACATTGTCACACACAACATAACCTTTCCCCAACAGTAACTGTTAAGTTCCAAAGTGTGCAAAATGGCCAAAACAATTTCTTAGTCTGGTACATAAACAAAACTCAGGAAGTTTTGTGTATTAATCCTTTCTGGTCAATTTGCAACCAAGGCCACTGCGACTAAAACTCATCATGAATTATGAGCAATGGATCCTGAAATATCCAAGGAGCAAGAGGGCAGCTGGTGTCCTATGGAAAGAAGATTTACAACACTGCAATGTGTGTGAGTCGACCCCATATAGCAATTTTGACAACATACCCCTGGCAGTGCTGTAATTAATAGATATTAATAGCAAGTAGTTACCAAAGCAATCCATCTATCTAATAACAGTCCACTATTTTGGCAAACTGCTCAATGACCCTGGGACATGGATGCATGCCTGACTAGGCTGTGATAATTAAATGTTAGTTATATTATCAGGGAGCTGTATTTTGACAGCTGTTGAAGAAAAAGAGGGGACTGTGTTGGAACTCAGAAAAGTTCAAGACATTAACAGAAGCTCTGAAGGCATTAACAGTGTGATGTCAGACACCCCAGGGTATAAACAAAGCACAAATTATAATCACTGATCCCTAAAGGAACATAACTTGCAGGTTGGATAGAACCAGCTTTATTTAGCTGACCGATGTGGATGGAGCTTGAACTTGGCAGGGGATGCAAAGAACAATAAGGACTTGTAGAGGTACATCAGCTAGAAAAGGAAGGTCACAGAAAGTGCATCCCCCCTGATAAGCAAGACTGGCAAACTGGCAACAGCACATGAGAGGAAACTGAGGTACCCAACAACTTTTTTTGCCTCAGTGTTCAATAGCAGCCTCTCTTCCCAAAGGAGGGACTGCAAGGCAGGGACTGGGGGAGCAAAGTCCCTCCTGCTGACAGAGAAATGAGGTTTGAGACCAGCTGAGGAACCCAAACATGCACAAGTCCATGGGATCCAACGAGATGCACCCCAAAGTGCTGAGGGAATTGGCTGATGAAGTTGCCAAGCCACTCTCCATGATATTCACAAAGTCATGGCAGTCAGGGCAAGTCCCAGGTGGCTGGAAAAAGGGCAACATTGCTCCCATCTTTAAAAAGGGTTGAAAGAAGGACCCTGGGAGTTGATCCTGTCAGCCTCACCTCTGTGCTTGGGAAAATCCTGGAACAGATGCTCCTAGAAGCTCTGCTAAGGCACCTGGAGAACAGGGAGGTGATTCAGGACAGCCAGCACAGCTTTACCAGTGGCCAGCAGGCTGAGGGAGGTGCTTTTACCTCTCTGCCCTGCTCAGGTGAGACCACACCTGCAGAGCTCAGCACAGAGATGTGGACCTGTTGGAGTGGGTCCAGAGGAGAGCCACAGAAACAATCAGAGGGCTGATTTCCTTCCTGGGGGTGAGTGAAGACATTTAATTTGGAGTGGTATTTTAAAGGCTCACAAAGTCCCATTCAGAGAAAGACTGATTTTTCATGAACCCAATTCTTGTGCATGAATAGTTTATGAAATGTTTTTACAATAATTTAGTAATGGCTCAACAGGAATGCAAAACTAAGTTATCTGCTCAGAACCAGAATGTGTAGACAAGGCAACAGAACTGGATGTTCCCTTTCCCATTCCTCCTGTCAGCTTTAACCATGGCATGGAGAGAGCTCATATTGGCTCAAAACATCATTTAGTTTGCTTGTCTGCTTAGCAGCCCTTTTTTCTACTCATAAATTGCCTTTTCTCTTGGAAAAGTGATATTTATGCTAATTATCCTTACAATAAGAGTGTCTGACACCAAAAAACAAACACCCAGAGCATTTTGCAGAAAAGCTGGACGTTGATATGAGGTATTTTCCAAGTTTTCTATTATAAAAAACTCATCATTCCATTATTCCTGACTTTTTGTTATGTCACTGTCCATCTTTTTTGTATGACCAGAAAAAGACATTTCTTAAATATAGTTGTTTACCAGCAGCTGCATTTACACCAGAAAGGTAAACACAGACCTGAGCACTTGCACACACTCATCCCCCTTTTTTCAACTACAAACATAATCCTAGGCAGAGTTTTACCCTGAATTACCTCTTCTATATTACACATGGTCTCTCTCATATCTATCAAAAAGATGTTGGCCAAAAAGATGGCACTGAGAAACCTTGATGTGCTCTTAAAGATATGACAATGGGCTGAGAAAAACTGCTTTTATATTAAGGTCTCTCCCCATCTGAAATGGGGACTGCATTAAAAAAAAACCCCACAGTATTAATTATTCAATGTGCTGGGACACATATCCTCAAATTATAATTTCTCCTAATTTAAGACTGCACTCTTAAGGGGTTTTGCATAGAATTTTGGTTTTGTTATAGCAAACATGGAAATTTTCATCTTAGTTGTGAACTCATGTTTATTTGACAAAAAACTGTCTGAGCCAGTCTTACATTTTTGTCCCAGTTGTCACATGTTTGCAGTTATGTGTATGAAAGCTGATTACCTTTGCAAAGGATCATCATTAGCTGAAAAACACCCAAAACCATTTCAACAAAACCCAGATTATTTATTGTGTATTACAGTGATGTTTTTGACTTGTTCTGTGGCTCATAAAAAAGAAATGAATGCAGCTAACAAACAACTAGTTTTTAATAATGAGATTTTATATCAAGAGCTCTTCATGTGACTTTCAGCATTAAACAAAGAATGGAAACAAACATATATTTAAGAAATCAATACTGACATCAAAATTCTAAACAGAACTGCAGATACCTTTAATTCACTGTGCTTTGATTTATACTTCTCCTGGCATGCAGAGATGACAATAATAAGTCAATTGTCTCTGCTGTTAGTTTTAATGGCAATAGCATTACGAGTTTGGGATTTTTGGAAATTGCCATTTGAAAGTCAAGGGCCAGTAGATCCATGATGAAGCTGCAGAGAGTCTCTCCTGCAGTCCACCTTAGTAATTTTTTAAGCTTTTGATTAATTTAATTCAAAGGAACAGAGAAGCCTCATTGAAAATTAAATTCAATGAAAAACTAAAATTTAACGAAAATTAAATTTCAGTGAAAACAGGCAACTGTTTTGAGGACACAAACCTTATTATCCTCCTAATGCCTCACTGAGGAAAGAGTTTAACTCATGGCCCACACCGGGGAATCTGAGTAGCTGAGAAATTTCTTAAAATCTGTGGGAAAAGCTTCACTTGGATCTGACACTTGACCACAAACTACAAATCTCTAAGAAACCGTGCTTCATCCTGTCTGGTGTTTACAGAGCTGCTTCCCTGAGAGAAGAAAATCCTTCTTCCTACAAAACAAGAACTGCACACCTGAAGAACCTCTGACTGGGAAGCAGGAGAGTTTGGGTACATGAGGACAGGCTTGCAGTTGGAAGATGTTTCAATTTGCTTCCACAGGGCCTCCTGACCATTGGGATAATCTGAAATTAACACTTTTAACATCAGCCTGGATGTCTGAAACCCTGCACTGGGCTAAGGAGTAGCTCCAGCACTTGGGTTTCAGGTTTCTGTAAGAACCCTTTAGTAAATCACCTTTAAAATTAGCCACAGGTGAAGGAATGATGAGAGTACATTTCCCCCCTGTGTCATTGGGAAGTTATCCTTCATCATGCTACAGGTCATCATTCAGTTTTCCAAGAACTGTTTTTAGATTAAATGATTTCTGAGATGTCAACCTGAAACAGGAAAAAAAAATTAAGGAAGAAAAAAAAGAAAATGCAAAGATATATACAATAAAATGGAGCATTATTAAGTCTTCTCTCATCCTGCTTTGAGAATTGGTAATTTCACTCAATAATATGTCCAGGTAAGGTGATGGATGCTACCTGTATTTATTTTTTTTTTAACCCACAGATTGCCCATCTGTGAAGCAGGTGGGGAATAACCCTCTGTCCTTCTTTTGGAGCAGGCAAATCAAGTTTATTTCAATGCTGCCAACGCTGTGGCTAAGTCTGATCAGTTTTTACAGGAGAGCAGATACCACAGAACATCCATGTCTCTGCACTGACATTAACAGAATACTACCACAAGTTGTGGAAATGGGAGCTGAAAGGAAACCTGACAGATGATGCTCCTGTCTGAAGGCAGGATCAGCTGTGCCTGAACCACTGCTGGCAGGTGCTTGTTTCACTTAGAGCCTGCATTGATAAGCAGTTGCATGGATTTCTGTACATGGAACATTTAATTAGGGAAAACAAACAGCAGCAGTGTGTGACGGGGTCAGATTGGCTGCACCAACTGCAAGGAGTGTGCACCAGTCTGTGCTCAGGGCCCATTCAAATATATATTAAGAGATTGAGTAATGACAGCAACAGGAAAATAAAAAAAACACCTCTGCACATTTCTCCTTTGCAGACTCTCTGTGAGCTAAACTAGGTCTGGTCTGTTCAAATTTGTGAGTGAAGAGAACAAGGAAAAATCACATTTACCTACTGCATAGAACATTTGCATCCATTAGGCTATTTTTGCTTATAGTAAATTCACAGAACTTTAGGACCTTAAAAAAAAAACAAACAACAAGCCAAAAAAAACTTAAAATGGGATATACCAAGAAGATACCACCACTAGAGATGACATTTTAAGCTAAAAATGTTTTGACATTCCTTCATACTGTCTTTTTTGCATGTGCATTTCTGTGCTTGGAACATGACCCAAAGGATTATTGGTTGAGTCTAAAAATTAATCTTTTAAATTAAATTGCCACATGTTACCCAGGTTCTTACAATGTCTTTATGCACTTGGAAGATCAAAGAAAAAATAAAACATATCTTTGAAGGATTTTTCTTTCTCTCAGAGAACTTTGTATGATCAGAACAGGTGACATGCAGGTGCCTCTGATGTGTTCAATGTGTTATTGCTGTCTCCACTCAGATATCTGTAATAGCTCAGACTCCCCAAACAATGCAAAAATAATGATGAAAGTTCCATCACTGCTCATGTTATCTAAAGTGGATTGCAGTCAACTCAATTCTGAAAACCAATCCCTGTTCTTAGAGTGAGAAACAGCAGTAGAAGCCCTGAACATATTAAAAAAGTTAGCAATTTTTAAACAGGAATTCTTAAAGTTATGTGTGTGGGAGCAAGAGATAAAGGGAGGTCAAGTGAAGCTACAAACAAACAATTCAGCACTTCCACAGTAAAGGTTCCATTCATTGCCTCACTTAATAATTCTCAATAGAGACACAAACCCCATCCACCTTTGTGGAAGCTCTCAGTTCAGTCAAAGAGAGAACAGAGAAAATTCTCCCAGGCCGGAGCCTGAGAAACTTAGAGAAAAGGAATTAAAACAATTATTATCTCTACTTGTTGTTGTACCATGTAGAATGTGTTCTGAAACTTTTTTACCCAAGGTAATTACTTAATGAGATTCTAGTGATAGTGTTTATATTCATTAACCAATCAGATCCACAGCTGTGTCGAGACACTCAGGAGAGAGTCACAAGTTTTCTAGTTAGTGAGTGAGAGCTCTTTCTACTGTAATATAGTGTAATACAAGTATAATAAAATACACTATAAGATGATGTAATAAAGCAATTAATCAACCTTCTAAATCATGAAGTCAATACTAATTATTACCTGACTAGAGGCCTACAGCAACACAACTTCACACAAAATGATGGAGCCTCTTCACTCAATCCATCCCCTGAGACAAAGCTGGAGATCCTCAGCTCATGCAGAGCAGCAAAGCTGCAGTGATTTACTCCAGCCCTGGCTCCTAGAACATACTCTGGTCTATGAATTGTAGCTTTGAAAAACTGAGGTAGAAATGAATTCTACAATCAATCCACCAACAATGGCAAATGTTTCTGTGTTTTCATGTCTCCATCTGCACAATGGCATTCCAGAATGTTCAAGACACTCTATGTAGAAGTGTCTCTGTAGTGCCACTCCATGTAATGAAATGAATAATAAAATAGTATTTTTTAAATGTGACAATTGATCACCAAAGCTTTTCTTTCACTGGCATGAACAAGGTATGATTTGCTGACCAAAAAGCATGTCATAGTCTATATAAAAAATGTATATAGCATTGCTACCAGAAATAATGAGTAATGAATTACAGAAATACATTAATCCTATATCCTTTTATTCTTCTAACCCTCAACTCTTTAATGGTTAATGTGTTATGTATTCACTGAACAGCCATCAGCATACATTTGCACTACCACAAACTGGAATTTATTCATCTAGCTGCACAGAGGGATTTGTTAGTTATTGGGGGTCAGTGAACACAGCTTTATAAACTGATATTGAACAGGAAGGAACTGCATTAGAATGAAGCCAGAATAACAATAAGCCAAAGAGTCAGGTGAGTAGTTTTTGCTTCAGCTCTTAAATACACTTTTTTTTCCTACTGTCAGGCAGCTAATGATATATATCCATATATATGTGTGTGTGCGTGTGTATTTAAAATCTTTACTTTCTTTCCACTACTATTTTGTTTAGCTCTTTAAAGCCCTTGACAGCTGCTGTGCAACAGGGCTCCTCCCAGTAACAACAGGTCCCAAAAGGCATCACATGCTCCAACTTCTCACTGCTAAAAGATTTAATCCTACTTTTTCCTCTGTCTTTCTCCAAAAATGTGTTTCTGATATATCAAATTATTGATTCTTTCTGTGTATTTTGTATTACAGGATCACCTGCCACAGGAGAATTAATCCTGATTTATGCTGGTGTGAGTGACAGGAGAAATGAACTCAGTGGTTTTGGGGTAACAGCTGTTGAAAATGTTTATTTGTGTAAGCTCAAGGAAATCAATTCCATTTCTGAGGCAATGGAAATAGAACTTACTTTAGGCAACTCCCATCTGAGAAACTACCTTTTCTGAGAGAATCACAGACAAATTGTCTGCAGGATATTAACTGCTACTTACACCAACATTACACTGCAGTCTTAAGAAACTCATCAAGAAATTAGGTAAAATCACCCAGAACTGTGTGGTGACACAAGAGTGATATTTGAAAAGTACCACACCACATACACCAATAGTCATGTAGCCATTCAGGATTATTTAAATATTAAAATTTCAAACAAAAAAATATTTTTCAGTTTATCTGTTGAGGTCAAAATTCCTAAATTTTTGTTTCCTAGCTGTCAAAACCCAGTATAAATAAAGGCAAATGCACTTGTGCTGAGGATATTTGAACAGGACAGATGCTGAGAAAACACTGGTGTATTTAAGATCAGCATTACTCATTTCAGAAGTTCACAGAGGAACAGCTGATTTTCACATTCTGTTATTCCCAGTTTAGACAAGCATTCAATTTGAGAAAGGAGCACAGAGGTGATTTAAATTTAATACCTCGATCTCATTTCAAGAGAAAGGCTTAAACACAAACACGGTCAAGTTGAAAGTCTTAATGTTCTACTTGAATTCACATGATTTATGGCAGGGGAAAAAAAAAGCCCTGCAGTGTTTCAACAGCCTGAGAAATGCTGGTTTCATCTGCTAGGGCTAGAGGAACTCAAATTCAAACTACAGACACTCAAACTAACGTTTGACACTCAAAGTAACATTTAACACTCCAGCTGACATTCGACACTGGCATTCAAACAAACATTCCAGCCAGGAATAAATCTTCCTTTGAAAAATCCTAAGTATGAAATAGGGCAGATACTGCATTCATCTCCAGTGGTATAATTAGACATACAGGACCAAACTCATGTTCTTACCCTGGATTTGCACAGTGCAATTGAAGCCCATCTTCAGCCCTCAGTCAAATGCCAAATAGGCTGCTGAGAGGGCTCAAGTGGCAGCTCTTTCTCCTAAGAAATGCTGTTCAAATTGGAATTTAGATGCCCAAATATGTTAGTGAAAGCTTCTCAAGTATTTTGAAGCATTTTTATCCTCTTCCAGAGTCACTCATTGGCTTGAGTGAGCTGTTCTTCACGTTAGAAATGCACTCATGTATTAACCAAAATTCCATTTTTCCTTTAATAAATGGCTTTTTTCCTCAAGGCATTGAAGTCTCTACTGCCCAGTTCTCTATATAGCCACATCAGAATATGCAAGGTGAGTGTAAAATGGCAAAATGTGACAATCTTGTGCTCCTTGCTTGATGAAACCCACACCCAGATTGATGATATTGCTTTGCAGACCAAAGTCAGTATATGAGACCACAGGACTTCATAAAACTCCCTAAATATGGGTGAAAACAGAACAAATCCCAACACCACGAGCTTCAAGCAGCTCCCTGAGAGTTTTTTACAAGTTGTCTAATATTTACTTGCAGAACAGGAAGTAAATTTATTAAATTAATTAAATAAATAAATATTTATTTATTTACTCTCTCATTTTGTCTGCTCTGAGGGAAAAACTTTCCTTTATACAGTGGATAAGCCAATTAGAAAAGGATTCCCACCCAACCCCAGTAAAAAGTATTCTATCCAACTTGAGAACAACTCATGAGGATTTTGGAGTGGATGTTTCTTTTCTGGACTCCAGGCTATTTTCAAACTAACTAGGAAAATAATCCTCCTTAATATTTACTGATGGCCCAGCTGCTGCTATCAAGCAGTTTTCTGCTTTTAACAAGTTAAAACCTCATGTCCACTGTAAAAAGGTAGATAATAATGTGCCTGGTCTGAATTGGGAGAGCATTTTAACTTGGCAGTGATGTCTCAATCTGCATTAGTCCGTTAACAAAACAAAACAAAAAAATGTCATGATGATGAACCAGAGACAATAAGAATTGTAGTATTTTTCCTGCTGCTGCACTATTTTTTCCAAGCTAATTCCACATGTCAGGAGGTAATGAAGGGCAATGTCATTCCAGAAGAGAGGCTCAGCTTCTGTCTATAATAATACAAATTTGAAACTCAGTTGCTGTAAGTGATTAAAAACTTCTGTGCCCAAAATGTGTTCATTTTCCTGCAACTTCATCCAGTTAACAAAACCCATAAAATTATTTTTACTCAGGCTCTCAGGTTACTAATGCTTTCTGCAGCCAAAGGAACACTTGGGTTTTTCATTCTGCCTTAGCAGTAAAAACTGGCTCCAGCAGCTCAGAGCAATTTGTAGGAAACCAAATTTACAGAGTCTCAATCTGCTTCTGCTCTCACAGCACTAACGAGAGAGCCAAGGGAAAAAAAAACCTCTGTTCCAAAGGGTCACAGCTGGTGACATTTTCCAGCAGGTGAGAATCTTTGTCCTCTCCCATTCCACCTTCCCAATAGCAGTGGTGTCTCCTTGATTTTAAAATTTGGTAGGAAGAAGAGATAGTATTTATCCATCCTTGTACAACAACTTAATTTTTAGACATCTTGGACCATTTCCATGCTTTGCCTGTGGGTGCACAGCTTTAACCTCTACAGACCAGGCTCCAGAGCACTTTTCACTTCTCCCCACTGCCTTTTGTAGCAAAGTTTAAACACTATGCAGAAAAACCCTTGGGATTCAGTGAAAATCAGCAAGGGTTTTGTTCCAAACCCAAACACAATCAATTGCACATAATTCTGAACCTCCTTCAAAGGATGTTTGAAATAAAAGTCATTCTTTGGCAAAACTCAGGCTAAAGCAGATAAAAGTGCTAAAGCAAGGAAATTCTAGTTCTTGAAAATCAAAGCAATCCCATCTACCCATTTATGTCTTAAAAAGGAAAATGTGTCAGCATTTGCTAAATGGTGTATTCCTTCAACAGTGAGCAAAATTTATTTAAAGAGAGTAATTACACACAATCCTTTATGCTGATAGTATATGATCCTGCTTTAAACTGCCACAGGGTTTAGAAATTCTAACATATCTACTTTTTCTAATATTAATAGCTTATTTTTGCAAAAAAAATAAAGACAATCTGTATTCCTTCAACCTAAGTAAAATGAAGGATTTCCTTTCTATCTGAAATCATAGATCACACATTTCAGTCTGTTGACTTCCAGGTGAAAAGAATGACAGAATGGTTTGGGTTGGAAGAGACCTTAAAGATCATTGCCTGCCATGGACAGGGACAATTTCCACTAGCCCAAGCCCTGTCCAGCGTGGCCTTGGGCACTTCCAGGGATCCAGGGGCAGCCACAGCTTCTCTGAGCACCCTGTGCCAGGGCCTCACCGCCCTCACAGGGAAGACAAGCACAGAAAATTGAACATGAAAATTTATTTCCTTCATTCCTGGACAATTGTGGCTCTCTAAGCACATTAAAAAAAAAAAAAAAAAAAAAAAAAAAGGTTTACATCAAGAAATAACCAAGAGCATGTCGACCTCCTATTGCATTTTCCACCTAATGCATGTACTAAATACAGGTCAGGATCAACTTTATTTTCTCTATCATCCATAGGCTGTTTTTTATCAACCTCACAATTAATTTTTTTTTCCCACACAGAAAAGTCTGGTGGTTTTTATAACAGAGTTCATCAGCTGTTTACAAAAGAACCCTGGCATTTCCACATTTCAGCTAAAGGAAGGAAGTGAAAAATATATCAGCTAAACAAAACTGAGGGGGATGAGTAAAGTAGTTCCAACAGCAATTAGTCAGGGCATTATGTTTGATATTACACACTACTGCAGGAAACATGACCAAGTTTCTAAAATATGCAAGAATTCCCACACAATTTCAAAAGATGTTACTAATACAGTAATTTATCCTGTGTTTTTCCTCCAGATCATTATTGTTACTGAAGTAGAAAATATATATGACCGAGGGCTGAGATTGATTATAAACATATATGACAAATTCAGGAAAATTCTTTCATAACAAGAGAATAAAAATAAAGAAATTGTGCCAGACATACGATCTGTATGTGAAATAGGTGCCAAAAATATAGCTGTTTAAACAATATTTTTTTTTCTGTTTGGTGGCTGCAAAGAAAAAAAAAATCACCAAAAACTTGTGTCAGGTTGATATCAAGTAAATTCCTATTGGCCAAATCCAGCCAACTTTTACAAATATGTTGACCTAAAACATTCATAGGAGATATTTCACACAGCTTCTCCAGGTTCCAGGTTTTCCCAGAGTAATTCAAACTTATATTTTTATACAATATGCATTTCTGTATTTAACATTCCCAATATAGATTTGTTTAGAGGTGTTAGATTTTGTGTTCAGCTTTACAGATTCATTCAGCAGCTTCCGAGTTGCTCCCCATGTTATTTTTAAATATTTTTAAATAAATACTTTTACCTGCCAGCTTTATCCTTTATTATCAATGCTATTTTCTCAGTGTTTAGGTTAGCATCTAACATAACCAAAACATTTAATGAGCTGTCTTATTTTTCAGTGCTCTTTTCATTGAAAATTTCCGCCTATTTTTCATGGAACTGACATTTTTCTGCACCATCCTGCCATTTTTCAGCCCCATATAATCACATGCTGTAAATGCAGATATATTTATCAAACCATTATCATCAATTACCTGAGAGCTCCAGCTTCTGAGATAGTTTATGAATTCCTGAGATTTTTCAGGGCACTGACATGACAAAATACATGTCAGTATGTTGTAAAATAGTTGAAATAGCATAACCAAAAAATGAGGTGGGGGGGAAAAAAAATCATATTAAATACCACCTGCTACTACCCTTATCATGATCATCCTGCCTGTGCACATTTCAACAAACAGTTTTCTGGGAAGGAACTTTTCTTTTCAAGGCCAGTATCACAAGAGTCTCCAGGCACAAAGTGATTTCCACAAATGATTAAACACTATCCCTTTAGATTATCCATGTGCTCCCAGTAGATCCTCCCTTAAAATGCAACTCACTCCTGTAACAAGGGATGTAAAGGATTGATTTAAAAAGAGATATTATTCTACATCTGCATTGTTAAATAAGAGGATTCCATTGAATTATCTCAGCTCTTGCATGAGCTCTCTGATCCTCCTTTATTCAGAATTACAGATATATCTACAAGGCCAAAAGGCTTGGACTTAACTCACGGAGGAACTGCCACAGAAACCTGGATTTCCTCAATGCCCATCAGACCAAGTAACTGCAGAGCAGGGAAAAGATTAAGCAGAAATAGAAATTCTATTGCCTGATCAATCACAAGGAACTATAACAATCCTGACACGTTACAAGGACAGGTGATAATCTATTGTAAGACTCATATTTGTGGGAGCAGTTTTAAAACCTAAACAAACCAGATCAGAGCTAAAGCATCAAGACAGGAGCAGATAAAGACATTGAAGAAATAGTGATAATTTAAGAAAATACAATGAATTGTTCATATAAACCATTGAAAAACTTCATTTAGAACAGTCACGTGTAAAAAGAGGAGCAGAAACTGCGGGGCACAAAGAGTTCCCGGGAAGTTTGGGGAAATAGGACATTAGAGGAAGCTGCAGAAATGTTTTACAAATGCATCCAAGGTAAGTGCTTGGGAGGAAAAAATAACCTCACGTTCTGGTAGGATTTCAAAACAAAATTTAGAAGATTTGTGGTCATTGTGGGAATGAAATTCTGGAATCACTTTCCAAATTGCTCTTTGATGTAGAACTTGAAATTTTCTGGATTTTACTGGAATTAAATTCCAATTCTGAATTGGCCTAGAATTAGATATTAGATTATTGAATACTTAGAGAATTTGAATGATTATTTACTTTCTCACACTTTGTTTGTCTGACATTCAGCCTATTATAAGCAGGGTTTTAATTGCCTCCTGTTTAGTCTTTTGGTTTGTTTGTTTGCTGTTTTAGTTTTGTTTGTCTTTACAAGCAGCCTCCTCCACCTTCATAGCAAGTATTCTGCCATGCTGGTAAATGCAGGATCTCATATATCCTATGAGAAGAATTTAATTAATTTGAAATTTTTATTCTGCCCTGTCTTCTAACACAAGGAAAGGCTCTCTTAGACATCAAGATGAAAAAATAATAATGATAATTATCATAAGCATGACAGAGTTGCAGAATGAGGCACAAACATGAAATTTAATCAGAAGAACTTCTCGAAGATGATTATTTATATAACAAAGATGTATGCTTCACTTTGTAATAAAGTTGCTTATGAAATGAAAGTAGAGTTTCAAGACACAATACTCTTCCTTTATTTCTTTCTCCTCCACGCCTTCTATGAATCATCTCAATAAAGACTAAATAAGTCCCTCTTGTAAGATTCAGATTTCTATTTCTTTATGCACACAAATATAGCTGGGCTTTTTTATTTTCAAATCTGTATTACAACAAAAATGTCATGCTTAGACAAGACATGAAGAAGAACACACAAGAGCTTGTTTTTATTTCTTACATTACTGTAGAAAAATTCACACAGGAAGAATGAAAACAAGCATGAAAACCTGTGCAGAAAAAGCTGTAAGGAACAGGATCAGTGAATAAAAGAAATGGATTTCTGCCTCCCTACTATAACAACTTCTATTGAAAGCATCTGTATTATTTAGTTGCATAACTAAATAATGTGTTTCTTTGAAAACACTGAAAAAAATGATGCCATCTAGAATTAGACTTAATAGTGTGCTTACATCTGGTAAAGGAAAATCAGTTTTCCAAGGTCTGTGTAATCAGATTGTGGTATCTGGTTGTATCTGTACCTGTGTGTGTAACATCTGTAGTTGGTATAATTGAAGAAATCAGAATAAAAGGCCCTTGTACAAAGCACATTACAGTTTCCCAGCAGCCCAAAGGGAGCAAGCATTCAAATATGTTGCTGTGCTATCTCAGTCAGATTGTTTTTTAAAATGCAAGCATTCCATATATTTTGCTCAATTTTAAAGAATGTGTCACACATCTTTTAAAATATGATTACATGATTATATCTGTATCTATATATATCTCTATATCTCTATATTTAGTATTCAAACTCCCAATCAGTGTTACCTGAGTGCATTCACCCTCCCACCCAGCAAATGGGACAGGAGCCAAAAGGATGGAGCCTAAATTCATGTATGAAAAATGAATCTAGGACATGAAAAAGTGTAATAATAAAGACAAAAAACTGTTGAAAAAGCATTAGAAAATGTTAATGAGGCCTTTATCCCTCCCTCAGAAGCCAAGGTGCACAGGGCAAGGGTACTTTTTAACTGCTTTTTAGTAACTCCTGTCTTTTACATTTTACTAGATATATAAACTTCTAGTGTTTATTTTTCTGGAGGGGATTGCATCCCTGAGTTTTGCAGTGGAGTACCTGAGTTCCTCCTGGAATTCTCTGTGAGAAGATAAAACCTGGCCTGTTAAAGATTTAGAGCTGGTAGCTATTGGTCTTACAATCAGTCTAAAAAGGAGGGTAAATCCCAAAGAAATGGGGGCATCAGGAGCTGAAAATAACAGAACAGTGAGACCAAAGAGGAAACCTTCTTGAAATGGCAGATTGAGAGGAAGTGTGCTGAGCATTTCTTCAGCAGCACTTTCCAGGTGCCAATGTTCCAAGCCCTGTTTGTCCTCAGTCTCTTTCCAATGACAGTGAAAGCTACGAGCATGACTTTGGAAGCTCTTACTAATAAAATCCATGTGCACTCCTAACAACATTGTTTTCACTTCCTCATCTTGGTTGGAAGAAAATCTAAGTTTTCCAGGCATTTCATCCCTCTGGTTCTCACTAGAATCAATGGAAATCTCTTCCAATCCCACAAAACCACTATGAAAACTGTCCTCCTCAGCTATTCCAACTGTAGGGTTGCAGCTGGCACTTGTTAGCTTGGTCTAGAGCATAAGAAGTTCTTGGAAGTTTATTTCATGGTAATAAAATCAGTTTAGCTATTTAAATGCTGAAAGGAGAGGTCAGCCAAGATGCAGTGTGTCCCATCTGTTGTGTTACAGTTACATGCCAAGAGAGCTTTCCACGCACACAAGATGGAAACAGGAGCATCTTTGACAGACACTGCAAACTAAAATAAGCTTGGGGAACTCAAGCAGGTTAAGATCCAACTGACCATGGGCAGTGGCTCCAGGATGTTATTCTTTTGCTGCAGCTTAAAAGAAAATATCAGGGAAACATATCTTCAGCCAGCATGAGGTGGGAAATGCTGATGCTCCCCTAAGACACACG
The DNA here is from genome assembly GCA_013399945.1 of Ploceus nigricollis. Classification (NCBI taxonomy): domain Eukaryota; kingdom Metazoa; phylum Chordata; class Aves; order Passeriformes; family Ploceidae; genus Ploceus; species Ploceus nigricollis. The sequence continues at coordinate 581,749 of VXBC01012537.1, read as the reverse complement.
TGCCACTGTTTGTCTCACTTGCACAGAGACTTGATATGATGGTGCTATTACAAGGAAAGGATTTGATGTAAATGAAGCATTTCAAGCTCTCACCAGAAGGTAATTACATGCACACAACATCCCCTCTGCAAGAAACTGAAGGCAGATTTAGAAGTACACCACAGGAAAGAGCAGCATCTTCTGTGGGAAAAGCTTTTGCCACAGACATGACTTTTGTCATTCCAGAGGTTCACCAAATGCAACACATCATGCATGACCTGCCTGAAAGACATTTTTTGCCCCTAATTGTCTAGGATCCACAGAATCACATCCAGAGTTGGAAGTGACCCACCAGGATCATCAAACCCAACCCCTGGCCCTGCACAGACACCCCAACAATCCCACCCTGTGCCTCAGAGCATTGTCCAAACTCCCCTGGAGCTCTGGCAGCCTCGGGGCTGTGCCCATTCCCAGGGGAGCCTGGGCAGTGCCCAGCACCCTCTGGGGGAAGAACCTTTCCCTGATATCCAACACAAATCCCCCTGACGCAGCTCCAGCCATTCCCTGGGTCCTGTCACTGTCACAGAGAGCAGAGATCAGAGCTGCAGACCCTAATGAGGTCTGACCCATCTCCTCCAGACAGAACAGACCAAGTGATATTAGCTTCTCCTCATCCAGCTTCTCTTCCAGATCCTTCTCCATCTCCACAGCTCCTCCCCTGGATGCTTTCTAACAGCTTTCTTTCTTAAGTATCAGAAAGCGTCCAAGGGAGAGCTGCAAAGATGGCAGATAGCTACGAAGACGCACAAGAGAGAAAGGGATCTTCAGTCAATGCATCCCACGTATTTTGCCCGATTCCTCTAGTTTGGAATGACAATAAACACCTTCTAAAAGTCCATCTCCCTACTGTGCTGTCCCAGAGGGTACAGACAATAACCATCTAAAAGGTTAAAAGCAAAAGTTGGGCAAAATTAATTTTGTCTTGTATGTTAGCAAGGTTCTAGCTATTTAAAATTAATCCTGGAAGTCTACTATGTTTACTTTTACTGGCTTAAATATAGTAAAGAGTAGGCTGCATCTAATGGTTTCTAAATGCTCAAAGTTTTTTGCTCACTTGTATCTAGTCTACTATTTTAAGTGATATGCAAATGACAAGTCAACCAAAAGTCAAAAGATATTATGGATAAAATCCACAAATTGGAACAAGGAGTCTGAAGATGTCACTGATGAACCACTGACAGAAATCACAATGATCAGATTCTTTTTCTCCGTCTGCCACAGGTTCACTTTGCCTACAAAGTGGAGATATTGCCTACAAAGTGGAGATCATATTAATGATTAAATTGAAAAAGCATTTTGAGTTTAAAAAAAAAAACAAACAAAAAGAAACCCAGAAGAAAACATTCCAAACCTTCAAAACTGATGCAAGACAGACATTTGGTGCTTTTGAGCACTAAAGAGTTTGAGGCAAAGAGAACCTGAGCTGTTGTAGTTCTAAATTCAGTCAAGTTAGAAGGCCTGGATTTAGCCCTGGTTGATGGACACTGACATTGTGTCTGTGAAGATGGAGTTTACCCCAACCAAGCATCTTGTTTTACACGTTCACCTACAGTGTACAAAATGCCAAACTCAATTGTGTCAAACATTACAAAAAAGGAAGGAATAAAAATTGCTAATCTGCTTTGAAGATGTTGGAAATAATTCTCCTCTACAAGAGAAAAGACTTTATGAAGGCAGGTAACAACAAAGAATGGGATTGGACTCAGCAAAAAAAACACTGGGGAAGAATTTTTTTTTTATTTCTAACTGTGATGCATAAAAATGATGAATCATTCTGATGATTGCTACCAATTTTGGGTATGTTTGGGTAACACCTCATTCATTTGCAAATCAGGAAATTTCAAAAATGGGGACAGAAATGCAAGTTCCTCAGCAGAATTCTGAGTTTTATTAGAAACAAAACTAAAAGAAAAGATGATTTATGGCCATGATACGGATGAGAAAAAAGGTAACTTCTGCAGCAAAAGGCAAAGACAGAAAGCTGTAAGGTAAGACCAAGGTAAAACTGTACTTGCACATTTGCTCTCCAGAGCTCCTACTGCTGCCTGGCTTTTTGCCATCTCATTCTCTGTACACATTTCAGATGGGAAAACTGCTATCAGTGACTTTCAGAAATGAAAATATATGGTGTGACTCAGAAGTGCCTCTCTAATGCAAAAAGGGATGGAGAGGAGGAAAAAAAGATAGCTTTTTACCTGGGGTGGAAGGGGGAAATAATGAATACTAGAATATTAGAGTACATTTGGAAGATTCATTAACCTCAATTTTTAATTGAGCAGACAGTAAATAAAGGACTGACTGGAAATATTCAGATTAAATTAATGATTTATGGTCTTAATGCTTTTATCTGTTAGGCTTTTGAAAATCATCTGTCAGAAATGAGTGTAATTAATACTTACATTGATGTAGAACCTTTTGTATAACGCTGCCAGTGATCTGTTCATCCTATTTATTTATTTACCAGTATCCACTGAAATGGGCAAAGACTACAGGAATACTGAGATATTTGTGTGCAAGCCAAGGTACAAAATTTCACCTGCTCTTGCTTTCTCTCACGCAGACTGGGAATGTGAAGTGTTGCAGCTTCCTATTTGTGTTATTTAAGTGCTTTACTTTCTTTAAACCAGTGGGTGTTAAGGTAACTCGGTGATTAGCTGCAATACCATGCATGATTAGAGGTTTAATGTTACACAATGTTGTAAGAACTGTGGTCAGTAGCAGCTATTCCTACCTACACTTCAATTTTTATAATGCAAACCAACAAAATCACCAAACACTTTTGTTCAAAGGGATGTCCTTTGACACTGTTATTACCTGAGAGGGGTCCCACAAAGCCTCAGTGATTTTCCTCTCCTGCATAAACTCTACAACTATATTGGCATCCTAGCAAGAATAATAATCCCTGTGAGGACTGAGTCAAATAAGGTATCATTATTGCTTCATTCTCTTTCCCCCTCTCCTATTTAAAAATTTCTTTGTTTTATTATTAATACACACTGGTGAGTGCCTTCATGTTCCTTCTGACATTCCAGCATCAACAATTCCTGTAAAAAAAAAAAGTATCCATGGCACTTCTAGTCACCACAACCAGTGGTTTCAGACCTTATGGCTGCTCTCACCTGTTTCCTCGGCCATGGTGATATTTCCAAACCCCTTGAAGCTCTGAACAGCACAAATTGTGGTTTGGGAAGGCAACAGCTGATGTGCTGCACGCTCTGCATAGCTATGGTCAAAAACTGTCCTTATTTCATTACAACTAAAAGAAAAACTGGAGTCCATTGATTGGTGCCCAAAAGGGTAGGAGTATGAAATTACAGACTACGAGGAGACAGCAACACCTCCATTTCTGGCTCTGTGATAAAAGGCTCTCACTGCAAAGCAGTGACTTGACTCTGTCACCCAGATATAACGACCCCATCATTAGGGTGATGGCAGCAGCCTTTCAGTTACTCATCTTTCAGAAGCAAGACCTGAATCCTACAAACCTTTTGACTGCAGGAATTGCAGGTGTTGATAAAATCTGGACTTTTCCTCCCTTCTCTATCTTGTGCTTTTTCAAGCATAACATATTGTAAAAAGATTAAGGCTTACAGAACTTTTCCTCAACTTTTGAAGTCTTGGAAGCACTTCAGGATCATCAAAACAGGAGTTTTATAACCTGTGTACTGTGAAACTAAACTTACTGCTGAGATTACGCTTTCATGCTAAAATCCTTTTTAAGGCTACTTAAAAGTTCCTTAAGAAGATGTCCTCAGGCTGAAGCTGCTGCTGCCTGCTCTGAGGCCATAGGAAAAACTTTCTGGGACTTTGAAGAAAATCCACTTAATTGTTTTATTTGATTTTCAGAAGGCCAAGCCTGGAAATAAAGCAGTGAAACCAATGATTTTTTCAGGCTAAGCGATGGAGTCATTGCTCCTTTATTACCATCAATATTTATAAAAGATTTTCTAGTGAACCCTGATCCACACACTTGTTATAATGTTATTCTGACAGAATAGTGAGGTGGTTGGTTTTATCTTTGAAAATTTAATTAAGGTAAAAAATAAATTTTCAAACACTAGGGAGATTTGTTATTAGGCTTATGGTATTTTACTCAGTAATATCTAGATATTTTCTGAATGAGCTTGCTGCTTTTTTATTTAATGAGGCTTTCCAACATTTCATAACTGAGCTCAACTTTTCACCTAGGATAATTCTGACTAAGAATACTTTCTTTCTGGATCCATATCTACATGACATGATGAATTTTCTTCTTGAATCCATGGGTAGTCAATAAGTAAAAAAAAAAAAGAGAAAAAAGAATCTTGCCCCGTATGTGCTTGACATTCAGCAGCAGCATTGCAAGCAGGTATGAATAAATTCACGGAAAATTCACCCTAAAACCTTCTCTTATGCCAGCAGCTCTCCCAGATCACTATTTCTCATAGCCTGCTCTGTGTCCATTTGTATCATCATCCTGATTTCTCCTAAAATTTCCCTCATGCAATTCTTTCCCTCAAGCAAAAGCTTCCAGCGAGAGATGAATATTTTGTCCAAATAACAACTGTCCTGGGGGAAACAAAGACATGGTTTATCTGACTCTACTGCTTATATTGAGGATCTGCTTTGACAGAAAAAATATTTTAAAGCTGCACAGGCCATTCAAGGCTGAGACTATCGGTGTCAAAACATAACAACAATAGTTACTGAACCAATCCAAAATGGCAAAAGGTGCATTTTATTCCTGAGAACACCTGGAATTCTAGGAAAACACACAAAAGAAGCAATGTGGGATATACCTATGACTGGTTTACCATAACCACGATGCTTGTTAGAATCCAGCAAATGAGACAGAGAGGAAAAATCAGGGTAAAATCTATTATGACCCACACATTGCATCAACTGAAGGAACAGAGACACTCCAGTGCAATTCCAGTGTACCTTGATACTGGGATTTAAATGCATATTTTGTTCTGGATTAATAAATTAACAAATCAATTTTATTACTCAGTGGTCTGTATTTGAATATTTGACACGTGTAATTTGCTTGTAAAACCTTTTTAAAATCAAAACTGCTGTAACTTTTGTTCAAGATCATGAGATTTCTAGATAAAGGATTACAATTTCTTCTTTTGCATCAGTTCAAAACTCCATCATTAAACATGCTGTTCTGTGCTCAAATCTTTGACAAGTATTTTCTCTGGATATCTACTCAGTTTTTGAGCAGGTCTGAATGCTCTCCAAATTTCAAACTCACTATTTCCTTGTAAATTATTTTTTTCCAGTTTCCTCAGAAGCACTTACAGCTTTTACTGAACTTTCTCACTTCTTATATAGTTCTCCCTCTCCATTTCTGCCCTGAAATGGCTCAATTGTTAATGACAAATTCCCTTTCTCTGCAGTAATTAGAGCTGTTTTTTTAATTTCTTATTTTGTTGTGATTTTGGAATAACAGTGTAGATTCCTGTATTTCATCTTTTCATTCCCCACCATTGCCATTATTTCTCTTACACTTTGTGCTCTAGGACAGGCTATTTAATTAAGCTCTTACAGTGTAAGATGCTCATGTAAAAGCACAGTGCTAATATTTAATGATTGAAATATAACCCTGCTAATACATCACAGAACAAAGGGCAAGATGCTAAACTTTTTACAGAGTAATAAAATGTTAACCTGTCTTCAGTAGCAAAAATGTATCCAACACACAGGTTTTAGAAGACACATTGAGGTACCCATTTTAAAGAAGCACAAGAGGAAAACATCAGTTCTGGTTGGGGCACAAATAAAACACTGTACCAAATAGGATATGAGAGAAAAAAAATAAAGAATGAGGGTAATTAGGTGGGGCTGTAGAGAAAACATCTTTTCTGAACATCCACCATGCCAGATGTTGTACTGCACCATGGTATACTAAGGTTAAAAATTCAAACAACTGGTGTGGAGGAGATAAATCCTTGATTTATGCAATCAGTTAATTAACAAAAGTACCAAGTGCTCTTGATTGTATTATTAACAAGTTATAAATCACAGAGGCTGGGGTGTGATCAGATTGTAAGGGATAGTAGGTAAAAATGGATACTAGAGTTTGTAGGAGTCCTGTTATTTTGGGAAAATATGAATCACACAGCACAGAGCATGATCAGACTGAAGTGAGTCCCCTGCTCAGAGGGTGTTATTCACTATAAAAATATTTTTTAAATATTACTGATTAAAAAGGGAGTAATTTGATTTTATCTCTTTTAAAGGGGCCTCAAATAATCATGGTTAAAAGTTAATTATCAAAAAAAAATCAGGTAACTGGAAAATACTGGGGAAATATTACAAATAAATTTCACTGCAAGGAGATAACCAGGTATTTCTCATGAAAATAAGCAATGGAGAACACATAAAAATGTAAAAGAATCACAAAAAAAATGTGAAGAAGTGGCCGCATTATACTTTTGTTGATAGGAAATCCTCCAGCATTTTTTTCCAATGAGTAAAACCACATGATAAGTCATTTGCTAATGAATGATGACCTCTAGGAAATCAGATAAGAGAACCAGCACAGCACTGGCTTTATGTTTACAGTGCCAAAGCTAAAAATGCTTTCAAGTTGGTATGGGAGATTCTGCAGCAATTTCCCAGTTAGTATTTTTTCAAATTTAATTTTTAATCTTGTACTCTCCTGGGAAGGAAGAAAACCATAATTACCCACAAGTTGCTAACTTCATGTAGCATTTGTTTCTTATTTACATTACAGAAATACATGTGAACAAATAAAATTATCCTTCAACCCTTTTGGTGTTGCTATGAAATGTAGAAGTGCAGCAGTCTAAGAAAAAAGGGACAAATGAATAGAAAATGATTACTCAAGAGAATGGTAATAGTCTCACTGCCTCTGGTGTGCTTACTCAGGTGTTTATAGGTAGGAAGAAATTTTGGGAACACAGCCATATTGCCAAAGTAGCCATGAGATAAGGAATCTCCTCCCCCTTCCAGCCACCCTGGATTCCTTGGTTTCACTGGAAATCTGCCAAGGGCAGATGTTGAGGGATCAGCATCTGCTGTAGCCAAGTTCTCCACGTCCAGTTGTTTCATTTCCCTCCTATTTCTGTGTCAGCAATGCAGTTTACAGACCACAGGTTCTGCAACTGCTCCCGTCACAGCAGATGCCAAGCCTTGGAGATGGACCCTTCACAGCCTGAAGGCAGCGCTGGCTTCTGGACAAAAACAGTCTTGACCATGCAGACACTGAGTATTTATCTCCTGTAATAACCTAACTTCTTCAGAGAGAGGAACACCAGAGGCTCTAAAAGTCACAAAGCAGCAGCTGTTCCCGTGTCTCACCTTTTCTAAGGCATTTTGATTCCATTTCAGCATTAATCAAAACACCAGAAGATGAAACTGGCATGGATCCCAGTGGAATACCAATATCCAGTGGTTAAAGTCAGGAAAAAAAAGCAGGATAAAGAGTTCACCCATCACACTGCACTACCAGAAAGTTTTATCCTGAAAGAATTGGAGCTCATTTTTCCTCAAAGGCATTTACCCTTCCAAGAAGGAGAAACAGACAAGATCTGGCTGCAGGAGGGACTCGGGAACTTCACTCAAAGAGTCCAAACTTCTCATTGTCTCACTGCAAATAAGTGGACTTGTGGCTTTAGCTATGTCAGTACACTCCTGAGGTTTACTAGGAATTAGGAACATCTGCTGCCCACACAGGGAAGAAAGGCCTGGGATGGAAATTAAAACTGAGCAGACGAAACACTAGGACACAAAGGTAGCTCACAGCTTTAATTTCAAATAAAATCTCTCAACTTGAATGAAGAGCTTGAATTAAAAGAATCTATGACCTTCTTAACACTCCTTGATTAGAAGCAAGGATTACCACCTCCTAAATAGTACTCCTTATCTAGCTTGAAGTCAGCTAAAAGGAAAATGCAGAGTAAAAGCTGATCAGTCTCTAAGAGTAAACCCAGGGACGTACACATTTTTCAGGATGCAAGCTGGATGCAGAAGCTATGACAGAATATTGACACTTTTTCTCCATCATCAGAAGCAAACAGCTAGGTGTGTACTCTGCTGAAGCAGCAGTGTGCACTTAAACAAAAAAGAATAGAACATCTCAAGTATGTGTGAAAATATCAGCAGGAACAGTCTTTGTTCCTTGAACTGAAGTTGCAGAAATAAATGAGCCAATTTTTTTTTCTTAGGCTTCTTCCTCTGGGTTTTGTCTGTCTTAAATTAAAATCTGCCAGTTCATGAATTTATACAATGTTTACAAAAGCACAAAGAAAACACTGTCACCTATTCCTTATGAAGGCCACCAGTGCCTCCTGGAAGGGAGCTGAAGTGCCACACGTGAACTCCCAGCACTGCATTGACCTCAAGTGCATTGCAGAGTTACACAGATGATCTTCACCCCCTAGCACAAAGTCTAGTTTTGCATTTCTTATGAAGCAAATACTCCTTGCGGTTTTCTGAGAGTTATTTCTGGAAAGAAAAAAATACTGGTTTGGATATTAGTTCTGTTAATGCTGATGTAAATTGAGATTAAATCCATTGTCGACCACCAGAGTAAAATCTTCTTTCACAATTTTGCCCCTTTTCTCTCATTACCAAATGAACTAAGAAGGGGTCACTGAGCAGGCCCAGCGCTTGTTTTGTGTCCAGTGCATACTGACAATGGTTTTTTCTCCCCTCCTGTCTTCAGCATGCAAACCTGTTTCCACATTTATGATGGGAAAGACTACAATCAGTCTGAATTAGGGAGCTCCAAATAATACAATTCTTAGAAAATTAAAGGTAGCCTGCATTGTGTCTCATAAAGAAGTTGAAACTCTTTTCTTCTTTTTCTTTTTTTGTGAAATTAAAAGGTCCCAAGCCCCTAACTGCCCAAAAGTAACCCACTACCCTCTTCAAAGTGGTAATTACATGGAGAAAATTAATTAAGGCTTCTGCAAACTTAATGGACAAAGAGACTATAAACCAAAACCAGAATGGAGCTGTTAGATTTCATCTGCTACAATTTACCATCCAACCTTATGATACTATTCTGTGCTTTCACTATATCCACTTTAAATCACCATAAACCACTGCCTAACTCAGTTCTTCCACTGGTCAGGTGTTCTTACAAGGCAACTTGGATTATTTGTCACGTCTCCAGAAACCTTTTAATTTTGTATGAGGTGAAACTGACAGATCCATGTGGGGTTCACAAAATTCTTCATAAAAATCAATTCATTGAAAGTAGTAAGGGACTTTTGAAAAGTTCATTTTTAAGTGCTTCATCAGTTCATACTGAAGAAGAAAAAAACCCTTCCTTCAGGTTTTGTTGGAAATAAGAATAATGCAATTGAGTTTAACTCTTGTAAATGTTCACTGACCACCAAAATGGTGAAGCATTTCCATAAAAGCATTAAAACTCCCCAAAATGAAACAACTAGTAGAAATCTCTTGGACTAATACCCATCCTTTTGAGAATGGAAGGTCTGATCCAATCCACTACAACTTGAATTCCAACTGAACAGCCTGCTACTATGGCTCTTAAGAGTTAACTGGATGCTGAATTCCATCTACCAGGAAAACCTGTTAGATTTAATAAGTTAATTTTTCAAGAAACAGTCCAGGGGACCAACAGTTAAACCAAGGAACCTCTAGTAAACAGAACAATGAAAATCAATTAATTAGCTTCCTTACAGTGCTTTGATAGATGCATTGAATAAATCTGAGCTGATTTATCAGTCAAGTGCCTTTGTGTGGTAGGTATTAGAATTATCTGTCATTAACCTTATGCTACTAATGAAGGTGCTTGGGTAGAGAAGTTAAATGACTTCCCAAGGTCACATCTGAAGCTGGCATTACAACTCAGGCATTTACTTTCAGCCATTGGAGATAATTTCTTAAAAAACATAAAGGGATTCATGAGGTAAATATCATGACCTGGAAAGGCACCATGATTTCTCTAATCTCAGTTTCAGAAGGTAGAAAAAAAATTGAGAGATGGCTGTGAAAAAACATTGCAAGGAAAAGAGCTACCCATCCAAGCCTGGAGTGGCACCATCTAAATTCTGTTTTATTATATTATTATGTTTTACCCCCAGAATCTGTCTGACAATTTGATTTATTTTGTATGATTTACATTATAGTTAAGTGACACCTCACTCTGTGTTTCCAACAAAACCCATAGACAAATCTAGTTGTCAGTGAATGTCTCGAAAAATGACAATCCATCTTTGTTGTTATTAATGTTCCGGTAAGAGGTAGGGAAGGGAAAATATTATATAATGAAAATGGCTTTTGAGAGAAGATTTAAATATTCTGCAATATGGACTATAAAAGAAACTTAACCTCCTTAAGGCTCAAGCTGACAAAATATATTTTTAAAAATGTATTGGCTATGCAGAGAAAATTCTGCCATTTGTATTCAACAAACATCAAGAAGAGCAATTTTTTTTCCCCTCAGGATGGAAAAATGCAGGTTGCATGTAAAGAAATATTAAAACATGTATTATTTTTTCCTGACCTTTTGACAGGCTGTCTATTGAGCTTGGTAGGACATCCAAGAAATTCCGTTTCGGATTTCAAAATTAATGATTAATACTACAGACTTTTCACAGTATTGAACTGGCAGTGCCAAATTCCTCTACCATGAGCAAGTGCAACTCCACGCATTTCAGCAGAGCTGTGTTTGCATATCTTAGCAAGCAATTCTGGCCCCGTGCCTGGGAAAGCATCTTACATTTCATAGTCACTTGATTATGGCTCATCTTTAAACCACACTTTACTATTTGCAAGATACTTGACCCACAAAATCAGAGAAGTCCATCTGCTAAGATTCCATTGTGCATCAGTAAGTAAAAATGATGAAAGTATTTGAAGTGCAAAATCTAGTATAAAAGGGACATAAATATATTCCAAATACGTATTTGCTTCTGCAGACTGATGAACTTGAAATTTGGGGTTAAAAATTTCACTTGCACTAGAAATTCATTTCCTCAAGATGCTTTTTACCTGAACCAGAAATAGTTCTTACAACTAAAAGGGCATCCACCTAAAAGAACCCATCCTTGGAAAAAAGTAAGAATGCACCCACAAGCCAGTACCAGCTGTCACAGGTATACAAGATTCAATTATGAAGCTACTTCTAATAGTCTGGAACAACCTAAATGGAATAAAAATATTAGGTATTAGCCCTGAGACATCTATTGATACCAACATTGTTGGGTTTTGGTAGGGTACAAGCTAACCACATGTCGAAAATCATTAACCAACCTCCAGTTTGGTCTAAAATAAAAATCTAATGTAAGGTTAGGCTTCTAAAACCAAGACTAAATAACTAACACTGCACTTTTTT
>VXBC01012537.1:524146-570353 GCA_013399945.1 Ploceus nigricollis | reverse complement strand
TTTGGTTTCATAGATTCACAGAATGCCCTGGGTTGGAAGGGACTTTAAAGTCCATCCAGTGCTACCCCCTGCCATGGGCAGGGACACCTTCCACTATCCCAGGTTGCTCCAAGCCCCATCCGACCTGGCCTTGGACATTTCCAGGGCTGGGACAGCTTTTCTGGGGGTGTCAGGGTCTCACCATGCTCACAGTAAAGAATTTCCTCCTAAGAATAAACCTAAATTCTCTCTCTGACAGTTAAACAGCATTACAGTTCTTCCTTTTTTCCCATTAAAGTTGTGGGTTTTTCTGGCAGGGAATTTTTGGCTTTTTTTTTTTTTTAACTACACCCCTTAAAGGTATTTTTCCTCCTTTTATGCCATTACCTCTTCTGATATTTTAAAAATATCTACTTAGCTATTTTTAACTTTTTTAATAATGCTATTAGACCTGTCATTGCAACAGTTTTCTGCAAATCTGTGGAGGATGTGACTGCTATAACACTAACCCCACATATGTTCACTGCATATAAGCCTACAACTCCACTGCCACTATAATATAACTATGAACAAACACTGTGGAGGGGTTTTCCATTTGTTTGGGGTTTTTTTTTCCTCTCTTTATACACCTACCAGCTATTTCCTTTTTCATTGCCACAGCTCCAGTCACAAGGAGGCAGCAACAAATCTTTGCATTTACACAGGGGCTGGGACTGAAGGTTGCTGACAGCACTGTGATCCTCTTGCAGACAACAGCAATAAATTTTACTGGATTCAGCATTGTACAGAAATTTCAGACCCCCAAGACCTTTCTTTAGGCACCTACAAGTTAAGTACTTTATCAAACACCTGATTTCCAGAGCAGAATAAGGTACCTTGACTCCCTGTTTGGTACATGGCAAGAATGAGATGCTCCAGAACATTTGAAAACACACACCCACTGTAAAAATACATCCAGACACTTATTTTATCAGGGAACTATCCAGATTTAGTCGATATTAACCAAGAAACCCTTACTCTTTGCCTCAGCTCAGGTTCTATAGAATTAGGAAGAGTCCTGTTTTTACACAAGACATTCAGAGGTATAGTTCAGTACCTGTCAGATCAGTAGTTCCCTAATTGCACTTCCCTTTGTTAAACAGCACATTGTGTGACAAGAAAATATGTTGCAAAGGGGCTACAAAGCCTTCAAAACATTGCTAGTACAGAAAAATGCCACACAATGTTATGGAGCAAATCACTGAGTTATATTTGTCTTTAAAAACACAACCACTTTTCATAGTTCTTGGCCTGTAGGAGGGCAAACCAAAATGAACATTATCATAATTTTATTAGATGTCCATTCCATGAGTATCCAAGGTTTCAATCATTATATTTTATACTCCTCATGGTAGAATAAAGCTATTTCAATATTATCCCTGAAGACTTGTAATTACCACTGGTTGACGTGTCTCTTGAGAAAGAGAACGTACTATAAATATATTTATATATGAACTACAGACCTTTCAAGACCATGTATGTTCTTAAGGCTGTGCCTTCTCTGTAGGTCCTTTGCCCTATTTCAGTTCAGACTGACAAATAATTCAGTCTAGAGCAGTCCTTGGCCAGGACCAGATTGTGAAGCACTGATTTGGCTTTTTACTTAACAGACATTCAGCTCAATTGTACAGTTAGTGAAGCCGAACTGAAATTTAATTCTTGTCGCTCATGTCTTTTGACAAACTGCTGGAAACACCATTTCTAACATGCTCAACTGCTTTAATGAACCACTAAACCACAGCACTTTCCTCTGCCCATCATCCAAACATTTCCGGGTCAATCATCGGAATCAATATCAATCATCACTAAAGTTGACCAAAACTCCTGAAACAACACCTCTAACCTTTCACCCAACATATAACTTTTCCTGCCTCCCCTAGAGGTGCCAGATGGAAATCTGGCTGTGTCAATAAGGTCACTTACCTCCACTAACTTGTTGGCGTGTTCACGGAAGACCTGAGCGTATTCCTTCACTTCTTTCTCGTTCCCGCTCTTCGCGGCCTCGATGAGAACCAGCAGTGGGACGTTGGTCTCCAGGAATGAATCTGATATGTGATCCATCACTGCCTTCCGGAGCTGTGACAAAGGACAGCAGACCAGTAAATAAAGGACATTTATCAGCACACATTCCCACTGTTCATATTGAAGCACTGATGTTTTGCATCTCGCCGCATTATGTGGGAATTTGGACTTTTTGCTTTCTTTTCTCCATTATTTCCTCCAAGCAAAATTAAAAACTTGAGGGCCTAGGCTCTGCAAACCCCTCCTGGGATTTGTGCTGACACCTAATCCTACTGGCCTGAATGGATCTGTACAGAATGATGGTGATAACTCATGTAAGACATAGCAAATTGATGAGAATTGAAAGCTCCACACTACTTGAAGAAACAGTTCAGCTCACTAAAAAGCCAAATATGGATTAAGGAGCTTAACTCCAAGCACCCATTAAAAAATATTAGTCTGAATATTTCTAAGCCTTCTCTAATTCCTCCAGTGAATAGTATTCCATACAATAATTAATATTTTGTGTAGCAGATGCCTTGTGCTTTGTATTCCCATTCGAATAGCCCCAAGAAGTATAAACAGAAAACCTTTTTAGCATTTTCCAGGCAGATTAGAAAACATATAACAGTTTATTCTAAAGGAAGAAAAAAGCACCTTACAAGTTACAGAAGATTTAACACCTGTTAGTCCATATAGACATCTATTTGAAACAATATTACTATAAGAATGATGTCACTAACCTCTTTTCCACCTTGCTAATGACCACTAATTAATGTCAAACTTCTCCAAAATTGGAAAGACAGCCAGAAAGATGACTGAAATCTTAAATAATTCTTCCTGGAAGCTTAATTGCTCTGTAGGATTGTGGATCAGAAACAACTTGATTATGTTTTCTCCAGCTTTTGGGTTGTTAAGAATGAAAAACTGTGGACTCAAACAGAAGCTAGGAGCTATTCAGTCTGGAGGCTTGGGTACCCATTAGTCTCCTTAAATCATGCATTTTTAGTTAGATGAAGCATCCACACGTAATTTTCTCTATTCTGCAGCCCAGACAAGAAAGCTTTAGCTAGACAAGGTGCCATCAAAACACCCAATCACACTGAAAACTGGCCTATTGTCAGACTTTGCAAATACACAATCCAAGATGCATTTGCTGTTTGATGACAGCAATTCTCAGCTCCCTTTGAATAAGGAGAAAGCTAACTTTGAATATTTTCCTTCATTCCCTGAGTGGTGCAGTAAAAACAAGCAAAGCAAAATAGCATACATGTGCTTGTAGGAGGTATTCATTTTATTTCCATCACAACTGAAGCAGTCAACGTATTAAGCAGTTCTCAATTCTACTTAAAAATTAATTCTACTCAGATTCAACCTGGAAAGTTTTTTTTTTCCACTTTCAAAATGATTAAAGGCACTCAGAATAGCTAACTCAGTAACACATACAAACAGGGGGAGGAAAGAAGACAAAAAGAAGAAAAGAATCATCTATCAGAGATCTGCCAACAGTTTGGAAGCTGGTGTGTGTTTGCTACCACCTATTACATTTCCATCTTGTACTCTTTATTTTTTCTCCCATCAATCTGCTGCTCTCCACTTGCTGACTCTTATTTTATTCTTACATTAAAAGCTCTTTCAGACCAAGCTTTGGGTCTATTTGCACAGCATCTGACACAATGGGACTCCAATCCATGAATAGTTTTCATAGGTACCATCTCAATAGAAATAATAATATTACTCCATGTACGTCAAAACATTGCAAGAAAAAGAAGAAAAAATGTTCTAAGATGCTCAGTGTCAGAGAATAGTGCAGCAGCACAGCACCCTGCATTCGATGGTTGATAGATTTCCAGTCAGTATCTATAAAAAATTTTTAACTTAAGAATTCAGACACATGGTGGGATTCTTGGGGTTGCTCTGTGCAGGATAACCAGGAGTTGGACTCTATGATCCTTGTGGGTCCCTTCCAACTCAGGATATTCTGTGATTCTCTATTAAATCAGTAGTTTCACCTATAGCCAGCATTAAGGGAGAAATACTGCCAGAGAAGGTGCATCATAAATTTGCATAATTCTCCTCTGCAGACATCCACTTCCCAGGGCTTACTGGCAAACTCCAGATCAGATGCCTCATTTGTGTACCCATAGTTAGACTTTGATGCCCATTGTATCTAAAAAGGCCAAATGGTAACATTTCCAAAGGAACACACGGAGCTTTTAAAAATCCTATGTGGCTTCCAGCTCATTCTCAGTGAAAGATCCTTTAAAAATTCCACTTGCTCAAGTTCAGTATGTGTCAGTGAAAACCTACTCTCCACTGCACTAAAAACCCTTACTTTAAATGCTAAATGAGCACCAACACTTTCCTGTTTGTATCCTGCCATAAGGAGGGATCTGTTCCAAAGGCCAGTATTTATTCAATGAAGAAGCAATTCAATTTTTAATCTAAGGTAATGTGGTGTTATAGATCGGGTTATAACAATTTGCCCCATGGAATTGTAACAGCACTCTCAGGATGTTCAAGTAAGCAGCTTATTTTCATCAGTGTTAAATATCTTCTGCCTACAACCACATACCAGAAATCAATAAAAAGGACAGCAAGAGCATCAGCTAACCAGCAATTTGGGGTTTACCATAGTAAATATACAGTAGAGCTCTTTCTGAATCAAAGTGAATGAATAAAATGGATCTCATATTTCTAATGATAACTGTGTTGTACTCTGAGGTTCATAATTGCAGCAGCTGAAAAAAAAGAATATGAATTCTGACTGTCACAGGTTTAATAAATACAAAATTAATACATTCTATTTTTCTTCTGCTGTGTTAATCATAGATGTCAGTAGAATATTTCTGGCCCCTCTTGTAAACAGGCACTATAATTTCTTGAGGAATTTGTTATCTGAGTTTTAGGATGTCCTTGCATTGAAGTTGAAAGGTAGAGTTAACGGGTTTTATGTACGCAGGAGACCACAAATTTTGCCATCCTTCACCACAAGCTGTAAAGAATGACTTGACAAAACCATTTGTTAAATGTGACAGCAGTATGAAGGCAAGACATTCATCCAAGAGCTCAAATGGATACATGACAAGGTAATATTAATGGCACAAGACAAGACATTTAACAGTACTGGCTCACCATTACCAGTCTATTTGATCCAATTAGGGCTATTCATCAAGGTAAATAACTACTGGAAAAGCAATCTTGTGTGTTCCTGTGCATGCTGCAACAAAGTCCACTCTAACTGATGGCTTGTGCACCCAGAGATTTCAGTTTCATCCAGGTGATGTCAGTTCAGAAGGGAATGGGAGAAGGCTGTGACTTGAATCTGAAAGCAGCAAAAGCCTGTCATGTTTTATTCCAAAACCAGCACCAGGGCTTTGCTCATGCACCTGCATTAACAAATGCCTTTGCAATGCCTTAATTTAGGCTGAGTTCTGATGTAAATATTATGACACACACTATTACTTGTAAGACAATGCTTTAGGTTTTTTTCCCCCCACAAGGATTTTTAATTTAGAGATGAATTCAAAGCACGAATTCCACCACGTGAAACTTCATTTATTAGAGGAGGAAGCACGTTAAATTAAGGTCTTGCTTAATTCATTTTGTCAGAGAGAAAACTTTATTAATGTACATAAAGCTAACAGATTAATAAATTTGCCACACTAACAAAAAATATAGAAGGAAAACATCAAGACCTGCAAATATTTTTGAAAGCATGAATGGTGCACAGGTAGATTTTATGCCTTTCCAGTTCACTCAATTTCGTCAGTTTATGGTGCACAGTCAAGTTGTTGGTTTTGATAGCATCATGCTCTACTGTTCTAAGCACTATTTAGGGCTGTTTTATCATTGTCAGTTCACAGCCATAATTGAGCTCAAAGAGGTTAAATGCCCACCAAAACGATGTTTTCCATGGCTATATAACAATTTTAGAACCAAAATGTCTCAGTGCTACTTACAGTCTAGTAGAGAATTAAATGTCTAATCCTGCCACTGGAAGGTAAAGCCACAGCAGGAGATTAATGACTCCAACAGATTGTTAAACTTTATAAAGCCTGGCAGTACAGAGCTGCCTGTAACAAAAGTTTACCAAGGAGCACCTTATTCACCATTTTCCATTTAACAGGCATTGCAACCCAGCTCCAGTTTGCACCTGCAGAGAGCTCCCAAACAGGCATTAATTCAGTTGAAAGGGATGAAAATAAAGCCTTCTCCACTGCAGTTAAGGTGTGTCACCTCCAATATGCTGTGAAATTGAGTTCTGGAGAATAAGGCAGTGACCATTAGAAACTGCTGCAGTTTGGTGCTAAAGAGAAAGTCTCAGTCAATTCTGCAGACAGCGTCACATAGGATGTGACCAAAGAATGGTAACTTGGGGGATGGGGACAGCAACACCACCAGTTATGTCTTGGCAGATTAAACAGCAAAATGACTAATATTAGAACATGTATCACACTTGGACACTCAAACTACGGATCTATGGAATTTAAAAAAGTAAGATTTGGGCAAAAGATAAATCAGGAAGAAACACTGTGACAAAGACAGGTAATTCTTACTAGATTCATGAAATAGCCTGGATCTTAAAGTTCATCCAGTTCCAACCCCCCTGTCATGGGCAGGGACATCTCCCACTATCCCAGGTTGCTCCAAGCCCTGTCCAGCCTGGCTTTGGACACTCCCAGGGATCCAGGGGCAGCCACAGCTGCTCTGGGCACCCTGTGCCAGGGCCTCACCACCCTCACAGGGAACAATTCCTTCCTAAAATCGAATCTAAACCTGCTCTCTTTTAGTTTGAACTTCTTAATATATTTTTCCATACATGAGCTTTCCTCTCTCTACAGAAAAGTTGCCATAATCAGGAAAAGATTTGGGGTGAATTTGCTAACAGAAAGCAAGTTGAAGTGACAGTTTTTCACCAAAAACTTGGAAGAGTATAAGAAACACACACAAAGAACATTCCTCCTAGCCATAGGCCACTACAAAGGATTCCTCAAAATGGTTCATGGCCCAAAGCATGGAAGAACCCAGTCACCAAGTGCTAAGGTACTTAATCCCCATTGATTTAAATTTGTTTGTTTGTTTGCTGTGGTTTTTTTTGAGGGCCTAAGGTGGGTGGCTTATCAATCAATTTTCATGACAGAAAAATTTTATCCTGCCTTTTCAAAAAATACATTTTTCAGTGAGAGCAAGCCTCAGGCTTGCTAGCAATATCAGTGCTGTTACATAAAAGCAGAGAAAAAATTATATGTTTGGGGAAATGATAACCACATTCCCCCCAAACATGTGAGGATTATCAGGGTATGAACTCTGTCTTTCATGTCTGGATAGAACAATAAAGACCCAACTCCAATGGCAGTGCTGGGACTCTATTAAATATTTATTATTTCTAAAAATAAAGAATTATACAGAGGATTAACAGGTAGGGGATAGTAGAGGATAGAGATTCCCATCAAAAATGTGGGAAAACCAGAAATACAGGTAGGAACTGAGCAGACAGTGAAAAGTATTAGGGAAGTCAAATAACCCTAAAGTGAAAAGACAGTGATTAACTTTTGCATTCTGTATGACTTGAGAGGGTAGAATTGTGATAAAGTGAATGTGGGATGATGAAACTGCTGAACAGGAAATTGCATGTAGGAACAAAGAATGGAAAAAAACTATAGTTATCCCAGCAGAGGAAAAAAAAAGGGATAAGACTTTGAAAATAACCTTGTGAAAACTGAAGAGGATTGAAAAGTGTCAAAAATGTCACCTAAACTGCAAACCTAAAGAGTCTGATGTAAAAGAGGTGGGACAAATAAGAGGGTAATGAGGAAGACTAGAGATAATGGATTAAAAATGCAAAGACTAAACTAAGAACAACCATCTATTGTGTAGCTTCATTTACTGTCTCAGGCCCTGTTGAAATGATACTTAAATCAAGCAGAGCTTTGGAGCTTCATGGTTTTTTTAATAAAATACAGTAAATAAATAGATGAAATGCGGGAAAAGCTGGTTTGGGGAGATAAAATAGCTATTTGGTCAAGATGGGAAGGAAATTTTCTACGAAAACTCTTAATGAAGTTATCCTCACTGTAAGCAGTCAGATCCAATAAGCCCTACAAGGTTAATACAATAAATGTCACACGTGTCACACTTGCAGTCCCACCTAACCCGGCTCCAGGAACAGCCTGGCATAGTAAATATTGTCTTCAGCTTCTCCAAGACCTAGAGACTGAGCCAGTGGAAGCTGATGACAGCTCTAGGGTAGACCTGTCTGTTGAAGTGCCAGACAATGGCTAAAACAAGATTAAAAATTGATTGTGTGCTGCAAAAATGGATTTCTCATCATCCTGTCCAAGAGTCTCTCAAAGTCACCAGCGGATCCTGCCCCATGGACAGAGATGATTGATATCTGATACTATCAATTATTACCCATGCCTTTCAAAAAGCCCTTACATTAGTGAGATCAGTCTGGGTTTTGTTCTTGGGTTTGTTTTGTTGGGGTTTTTGTTGTCTTTTTTCTCGTTTCACTTATACTTTGTTTTCTTCTCCTTTGCAATAATTTTTACACAGTAAGAATTGGAAACAAACCTTTTGTATCTGGTTGCTTAATTACAAGTAGAACATAACATTAAAGATATTTCATAACACTTAGAAACAGAGTTAGTGAACAAAATTAATGTCAATTAAGAAACAAATGTAATGTTGAAATCCCATTTGGCAATTAAACTCTATGTACTTTGCCACTGCTTGTAAAGCCATTAGGAAGATGGAATTAGAGAAGTCTTTGGAAAAGGATTATTTTTTCCTCCATGTTTATAGTGCTCCCTACCTCATGCTACTGCACTAACATTTGAAGCTGTTGTTATGAATCCAAACTTCTATAAGTGCCTTTAGCTGATGTGACTACAGATCATTCTCAGGATGATACTACAGAACAGCTAAAGCTTTTTTATGTAAAACTATTATCAACAGAAATCTCTTGAAATACATTTCTGGTGGATTTTTTGCCTTTTTTTTTGGTCTAGTTTGTGGGTATTTTTATTTATAATGTAGCAACATTATACACTTCCATTGAGCTTCTCCCACATTTACAGTGGTTTTTATCAAAAAGATTTTTAAAAACTCCATACTTATTCCTCTGCAGCGATTAGAGAGGTAGGCATCTTCTAAACACAAAGATTTGTTGAAATATCTAAGGTTTTACAAGGGCTCAGTATTTGAGGAATAATACACAATCTATGTGCAGTAATCTCTCCCAATGCAATAGAGCTGTCACTGAGTTTTGCCTCCTAATTCTTCTCAAGGCACTTTGAAAGACCAACCCTCTGCTCACTTAAAGTGACTTCAGTTAAACGAAAAAAAAAAAAGATAAAATCAGGTCCCTATTTCAAAAAGCAAATGCAGCCATGGTTACTACACAGTGGCTTTTGCCAGAAAAAAAATAATCCATCATGAATATCATGTTGCAGCTCAAAATTTCCTTTGTTTGATGAAACTGTTACACTGCAGCCTTACCCAAAACTACCTGATATGGGCATAGTTTCATGAAATATGGCACCATATGTGCATCAGTAAACATTATGTGCAGAGTAAATTAAACCAAGCCTTATAATTAGGCAGTAAGGGAATTACTGCAGACCTGAAAGAGTAAATTAGCAGTATTAAAGCACTCTCCATTTCCTCTGAAGCACTTCAGAGCACCATAAAAACCTCAATGTCACAGTGATAAACACCTAGAAGTGACATGTGTGTTCAAAGAAGTTCAAATCAAAATCCTTATTGATTGTAATTCAAATAACAGTGCATTTCCCCTAATTCTTTAGATCAGATGTTTGAAATTTTTACTAAAAGTCCTTTCCTGAAGTAAATACACCAGTTATTCTACCAAATGGGAGCAGACAAAAAGTGGAAGTATTGATCAGCATGCCAGAGGCTCACAGCTCTTTCAGACCACGTTGGTGACATTCAGAGTGTCCCTACTCCTGGGGCCATAAATTCAGTGGAAGCTGGAAGAGCAGAGGACTTCATCAAGTGGAGCATTGCTACCTCTGCCTTCTAAGCCAGTGTCACACCAGAGTCCAGCCTAACACCTTTGTACCTAAAAAACAACTACAAATCTAGAAAAGAACTCCACACAATGCAGTGCACCCCTATTAAATAGAACACAAGGCATAAACATGTAGCCCCGGCACAGAAATAAATCTGTATTAGCATTTGATAGTCTGCTTTTGGGAAGCCAGCTACCAGATTTCCTTATTCAAGAGCACTGGAGTCACTGCAGGTGAAAATCAAACCTATTAAGCAACAAGAAAAGGTGCTGAGTTTCTCACAAGCAAGAGCTGATGCCACAGGTGGCATTAGGTTCAAAGAGGTTTAGATTAATTTGTGGCTGGCTCCCTTTAAAAAATGCCAGCATTTTGTCAAGATGTATTTTCATGAAACAGAATGGGGTAATCTCAGCAATAACACTGCACTTCCCCTTGGAAACAGCCAAAAAGTCCTCTTTGGTAATACAGCACAGACTCCTGTGGATCATCTGTTTAAGTGTGACCTTGCTTCAACTCTGCCTTTACAAAATAAACCTTAATAAACATTCCTGCAGGACTAAATTCTGAAGTTACAACCTCCTTGGATATTCTATACTACTTCACACTTGCATGAAGTTTTGCATCTTCAGAACACTGCAGCAACTCTTACAAACTCTCAGTGTTATGTGAGCTCAGGAAGGTCTGTGACCCTTTCATTCTCTGTTTTCTTCCCTTATTTAAATTACACAGATCTGGGATTTAAAAAAAAGCCCCCTTCAGGGTTTATAACCTTATCCAGTGTTCTCTTGTTTGCAACAAAGGGCACATCAGAGAAGGAGAACACACTTCCCCAGCCCCCCCAGAAATGCACTGATTGCTGCACTACTGCCTGGCTCTAGTGCACAGCTGGAAAGCCAAAGGACTCCTCACACCAGCCTACCTTTGGGGTGCCCAAATTAGAAATCAGATTGTTCATGACTCCCTTTGTACAAAGAGCTTATACAAAACACTCCCGGAAACCCCAAGTCACCCTCTAGAGATGAACTCTCCAGTGACTGTAAGGGAGGCTGAAGGAAAACCATTTTATATCACCACCTGATTTCTATAACTGGCATCAGCTGGTGTGAATGTTCAGAGTTCTCCCCTTTCTCTTCCCCCCTCAATATAAGTTTTTTATTTCTTTGGCTGTGCTCTTCATTGTCTTTGGGAAGCTGAAAGGAGTTTGTTATTTAATGTCTATTGAGTTTGATTAGAATTGGGTTCACTGTTTTCCACTAAAGATTTTTTTTTGCCTTTTGAGCCCTTATGCTTCCCTTGGGCTTATATCTTAATATTCAGATGCTGTGAACCTACTAATGCTGCTACAACACAGAATACCTCAAGTGAGGCAGCTTCACCTTCAGAAGCAACTTTATTTTCTGAGCCTCAGATTATTCTTCTAAAACTGGACAGTAAGTCTTGCTTATCCTCACAAAGCACAGTAAAGAGAGGATAAACAAAAAATTAAGTCAGTTAATCATGATTTAGAGCACCAAGATTTAATTTGTAGGTGCTGCTGGCCCTCCCTACAGCATTTCAAAGTCATCTGGTCTGGGTGTGAGACAGCAGCTTTGCTGCAATAACACGATGATAAGATTTCCTCTTTTGGAGGAAGTCCTGTGTTTTCCTCAAAGCATTTACATTCTGTGAAGAAGCAACCTATGCATATCTTTGAGTAGAGAGATTTAAGCCCACAGACTGAAAATTTATATAAGTGTCTATCCATAATATAACAGACATTGTATGGGTTAGCTGTGATAAAATCTGTTCCAAAAGAACACATTCTTTCAGTTTTAGGTGTCCTGTTAGTCTAATTCCATGAGTTAATATTCATGCTTTTTATTCTGAGAGTCCTTCTAGAGTCTACACCAATTTTTGGCAGGCTTCAAAGTGCTAAACATTTTTTTTCCCCTAAATAGCATTCATAAACAGCAATACACTTAATCTACGTGGAAGTGAGTAACAGAAAGAGCAAATGGAAACACTGATGCTCAAGGGCTGGGACAGAGAGAGATGATAAATAAGCCTAAGAACATGCTGAAGCCTGGGATCCAGTTCAGACTGGTGTAACCCATATTAAACAAAGGACAGCAAACTGCAAGTCCTTTCAGAGACCTATGAAGTTGATAAAAACTGAGTATGATCAAGACGTTGTCCCCAAGCTCTTTGTTTTACTAAATTTGCCCAAATAAATTACAGGAGGTATTTGTCTCATCAAACTTTAGGCTTTTGCAAGCTTGACTTGCAGCCTAATACAGCTCCTGAAACAGTACTATCAAGGATTTAATGAGCATTGTGGGTGCCTTCAAAGTCAGGATATTCTGTGACTAAAAGATAATATAATAATTGTAGATTGAAGGGAGGGATGTTAGAAAATATGGCTGATAACAGGCTGATGAAAATCATGCCCACAGTCCACCAAGTGTTTTACAAAGGAATTTGCAAGAGCCCATCTTAGCACAGGGGAATGTAAATGACTGATCAAATATAGATAAGGGTCATGTGAAAGGATGTACTTACTGCATTATACATAAAGAATTGATTAGAGGTATAAAAAGGGCAAATATGACCTGGATTTTTTTTTTTTTTTTAATTTTGGCTTCTGCAGAGTGTGTGCCTGGTAGAAAGACACCACAGCATGGTCACTATTAATATTAGTTCATGCCTAAATGACCAAACCTGATCCTGAGTATCCCAAAGTGTGTCCCCATTCCTAGGACACTGATAGTGGCTATTAGAAAAAGCAGACAGTGAAAAGAAGCAATGAAAATCCTAACCCATCAGAAAGAGGGAAAACTCATGTAAACCAATGCAGAAATCTCAGAAAAACCTATCTTACAGCTTTCAGCCTACCAAGGAGCTCTCATTAAATCACCAGTAACAAGGACAAACCCCAGATACACCTGAAAGCCATTTTTGGGAAGTCATATAGGAAAACAAGCTCTGTGCCACTTTGGAAATCACACCAAGGATTTATTTATGAATAGTAACCTGCTATGGTTATACAATACCAATGTTACTGGAGTTGCAGATAACAGAGGAGAACAGAACCATACTCTGGGCTTTACTTTCTGGACTGGTGTTCTGAGGGAATGATGTTCATAACAGTAAATCTGCCTTTTTTTTTTTTGTTTGTTTTTCAAACACATATTAATCAGTTGGCCAATTTTAAAACCATCTGACAGAGAGAAAATGTCTTAAAGATGGTGAATAGCTGGAGTTGGAAGGAATACTGTCTGTGTAGGAGAAGAGAGACCCAAATCAGTGTCCTGTGGAGGGAAATTTGCTATGTGAAGTCAGAAGCTGGCTGGCCAGAGTACCCACACAGGTACCAGCTGAGCAGGAGCCCAAAGCAGCCCATCACTCTCTGCATTTCACCTGGAGTAACAAATCAGCCTCAGGTAATGAGGAATGAGCAGGGAGAATGATGGGGGCGAGGAAATGAAAGGAAACATGAGAATCAAGGACCTGAGATTATTGCTGTAGAAAGCCCTAAACAGACAGTGCAATGCTAGAGAAAGCAGAATTTTATTAATTCAGGTGTTCACAATCTTGATTTTCAGTCCTGTGTCTACACAATACGGATTCCTCAGAGGTTTGTAGGATGCTGTCTGGAAAAGACAATCTGAGAAGAGGACATTTTTGATAAAAAGAAGTGCTGAAGTGGAATGCTTTGCCTCAGAGTGGTGTGAAGAATTCTTTTTTCCATATTCAAAATCACCACCTTAGCTACTACCTGTATGTAGCCACTAAGAGAATGTTGATATTTTTCTGCTTTTTGTGTACCCATCCAAAAGGTTGAGCTGGATTCTACCCAACAACACATAAAGGCCACAAAACTACAATCAGGTTGCAAAAAAAGCATTTTGATACACCCAAATATGTGTGCATTTTGCACACTCAAACTTAGATATTTAACAGTAACATTAATTTCTATTAGGCATCCATTCCATTAAAATGAAAGCCCAGGACATCAGACTAAATGTTCAAAAATATTTATCAAAATGCAACTGGTAATGCAGATATTTCAGGACTTTCTACTCCACAGTTTCTATTGATATATATGTTTTAATGGAAATCCAACCTTAAGAAAAAGACAGTATTTTTTAATTTTTCTTTTTTCTACTTTCAGATGAAATATGGAAATTTAAAACCTAGCAAAATTCTTTGAAACAAAGGAAAATCTCCTTGGCCATTGTAAAAATGAGGGTTTAATTTTTAATAATTATTCATATGTAAATATTTGTATTTGCAATGCTAACCTAAAAATAAATTAATAACTTTCAAAATGAAAACTGGAAACTACTGAAAAAAATCCACACTAGACTTTTCAAAGCTCTCAGGCTTCTTTTTAAAAAAATTATTATTTTTTAATTTTAATTTTTAAAAAATTTGTAATATAAATAAATACACAATAATTTCTCATTTATTTATAGTTTTAATTATTTTTTAATTTTAAAAATTAAATTTCTGGATAATTTCTGGAAGTTTTCCAGTTTTTAAGAAAATTATTGTTTTCTGTGGAGAATTTATTTCATGCAGTATTTCTAAGCAGCTTTAGTAATAACATAAACCTCAGTAGTAGCTGGATGAATACACCTTAACAGCTGTATGAGAGTATAATTTCCAGTATAAACTGATAATTGGTGGTGAAAAAGAAATCTTATTTCTGTCCAATTCCTTCCACTTGGAGGCACAGGAAGCCTTGAATGGGCAAAAATGAAATAATCCAGGCAGGCTGCTGTAATGGCAGCACAGATGGGTGGTATTTAAGGCAAAACAAATGGTTTTGGTTATTCCACCTCGAGTGGCTCGTGAAGAATGAAGCAGCTCAGCTATCAGCTGGAACAGGACACGGGGGTGGCAGCAGGGACAGCAGGTGGGACAGCAGTGGTGGTGACAGCCCAGCAGCTGCTGCTCTGCTCACACAGCTCCAGGCTGAGCTGCGCCTTCAGGTGCTGTGACCAAAGCCTCTGGTGTGTCCTGCCTGCCGCTCTCTCTCACTCAGTGTCACCCCAGAGCTGCAAGGTTCAAAATGTCAGGTGTGCCTGCTGCTTTAGGGCTACCTGTAGCATTTGAACTCTTGGGTTGGTGTTTCTCTTTCCTCCTGTGGAGGAAAAACTAACACAAGAATTGGATCAACCCACTGCTGGCCTGGCTTGCTGTACCACACAGGGGAAGATGCCTTTGCTTTGCTTTTGGGTTTTTTCTTTTTTTTTTTTAACTACAGGCTTGCATACCAGCGGGAAAAAGAGATCCCCAATCTTGCCAATTGGCACGTCTTATCAGATCCAGTGCTTTCTCCAGCTTGTTGAAAATGAAAAGCTGATTCAGCCTGGAGAAGAGAAGGCTTCCAGTTCTTCTAGCACCTTCCAGTGCCTAAAGGCGCTACAAGAGAGCTGGACAGGGACTTTTGGAAAGGGCATGGTGTGACAAGACAGCAGGAATGGCTTTACTCTGCCAGAGGGCAGGGTTACAGAATCACAGAAGTTTTAGGGTTGGAAGGGACGTCTGGAGATCATCTAGTCCAACCCCCTGTCAAGGCAGTGTCACCTGGAGCAGGTGACACAGGAATGTGTCCAGGTGGGTTTGGAATGTCTCCAGAGAGGGAAACTCCACGGCCTCCCTGGGCAGCTATTCCAGCGCTCTGCCACCCTCAACATAAAGAAGTTCTTTGTCATATTGGGGTGAAGCTTCTTGTGTTTTGGTTTATGGCCATTAGTCCTTGTCCTGTTGCTGGGCACCACTGGAAAGAGTCTGGCACCATTCTGTGATCCCTGCCTTGGAAATATTTATATGGATTGATAAGATCCCTCCTATTCTCTTTTCCAGACTAAACAAGCCCAATTTCTACAGTATCTCCTCATAAGGGGGATGCTCCAGACCCTTCATCATCCTTGTGGCCTCTGCTGGACCTTCTCCAGTAGCTCCTTGTTTAAATTGTATCAAGGAGCCTGGGTTAGATTTTGGGAAGGAATTGTTCCCTGTGAGGGTGGTGAGGCCCTGGCACAGGGTGCCCAGAGAAGCTGTGGCTGCCCCTGGATCCCTGGAAGTGTCCAAGGCCAGGCTGGACAGAGCTTGGAGCAATCTGGGACAGTGGAAGGTGTCCCTGTCCATGGCAGGGTGTTGGATAGAGATGGGTATTAGGGTCCCTTCCAACCCAAACCACCACCCTGCGATTCCATGAAACTCCATTAAGGAATGGCAGCAGTAAGCCATGGGCTGGTGAGGTGTGTCTGCTTCCAAGAACTTGCTCAGTCTGACTTAGCTTGATGTTCTTACTGGCAGTTTTTAGTAAGACATATTATTAGATCTCCAAAATGGTTTCCCAATTCCCAGGAGAGTTGAAATGATAAGTTTAAAAGAGGTAATTCCATCAGAATAAGAAATATTGAAGTGACTGTGAATTGTGAGGCAGAATTTTAGCACCGTGTGTTCCATCCACAATCATTTCCCATGTCTGCATGTTATGCAGATAATGAATCAAATCTCAGAAATAAAGAGCTAAGTGACTTGGGGAGAAAATGAAAAATAAGTCTTAGATGGGTGAATACTGAAGACTTGCAAGGAAGCCTGACTACCAATCGGGGGAAAAAAAAATCTATTTATCTATATTTGTATTTTTCATCACCAAAACGCCTCTATAGGTTATCTAGTTTTGTGGTATTAACATTAAACTTCCAAAGTCTGAAAAGCAAGCTTTAAAAGGGATTCATTAGGACAAAAGGCATGATGATATTCAAAGTTGGTTGTCTCTCCAATGATTTTACCCAGAATAGAAAGACTGAAACAGCAGGACTCTGTAACCTCCACTGCAGCTCATTTCCTCTGAACCTTCAGGCCTCTCCCCAACCATTAAACCAAGCCCTCAGTGACACCCTCACATTCTGGGATTTTGCAGGGAGTGCACAGGCAGGTCTGGGCAGCCACACACAGGTACTCTGCTCATTATATTCATGTGATGAAGCAGAACACTGATCATGATTCTGAAGGATCATGATTTACAGTCAGAATGAACATTGTTGAAAGCAGACTCCATCTTCCTCTATGTTTGTGCGAAACCCAGCACAATTATGATTTAATCTTGATTAGTTTACTAGCAACTGCCACAATTTAATAAACATTATACCTACGTGATTACCTTCCATAAATATCAGAAACTGTACTAAAAGCTTCATATCCAAGCAGGAAAATACAGTATCTGTGCTTCGCTTTACCCAAATCCAGAGTTCCAACCTCTCTGAGGCTGAACATTGCACAAGGGTGAATACACATGAGAAGCACACAGCTTATTAAGACAGGTGCCATTTTTATATCACGTTTCAGAGTAAATTTGGCTTTAGGGATGAGTAATTCAGGCAACTGCTGAGAGCCTCACACAGAACTCACTCATGTGTTAGTCTGCTACTTCCTTGAAGCAGTGAGAACAGAGGTGGGAGGCAACACATGGTCCCAGCTCCGCTGCAGAGCTGAGGATCCCACAAATTTGGAGGTCAGAACAGCAGAGATCTTTCTTCTGTCATTAGCTGAGCAGCAGATGTGATGCCAGGCTTTATATAGGAGACTCAGTGATTCATATTGTCTGTAGGTCCACTGCAATGGGTTTGTTATTTGGCAAAATAAGCTCTGAGAAGATGATCTTCAAACACGTCTGCTAAAGGTTAAGGAAGAGCTGAGACGAGCTGAGTTTCATCAGTGCAGAGCACTGATTTCAAGATGCCTACAGGAGACACTCTTTCCAAAACAATTGTGCTGCAAATAGGTGCCTGAAGATACATTTAAATCTTTACTTGGTTTGGCAGTTTTCTGGATTTGGGATCATTTTCAATGAGGCCAGGTAGAATTTTCATTATTATTATTATTAAATTTGTACAAAAAATGCAGAACTGGGATCATCTCAAAGGGAGAAAAAAGAGCTGAAAAGAGGCAATCTGTCCTGCCTTAACTTGAAGGTGTAAAGAAAAACCTCTCCCTTTTGGTTGCCAATCTCCTTTCACTTCTTTTCCATCTCAAGCTTTTCAAATTAACCTTTCTTTCTTATCACAAAACACAATGACAAATGTAATAGAAGAAAGCCAAAATTTATGGTTTAAACTAGGTTTTGCAGTTATTCATAAAATCATAGGCTAGCTTGGGTTAAAAGAGGCATTTAAAGGTCATCTGGTTTACTTCCCTGTGCCATGGGCAGGGCCATCCTCAACGAGATCAGGTTGCTCAGACCCATCCAATCTGGCCTTGAGTGTTTACAGGAATGGGGCATCCACCTCTCTGGCAAAATTGTTATTTATTATGACTTTCCGTATCTTCACAGGATCTTTATTTAATACAGTACCTTGGAGGGGGTCTTTGAATATATTTTACTCTTACAATCTTTCTTTTTCATATTCTGCTCATCTTTCCTGTTACTCCAATGAGAGTATTCAAATAAAACACAAATAAGCACATATGCCAGTGTTTTTATGGCTGGGGTTTTTGAGCTGCCAAGGCAGGGAAGGTCTGGACAATCTGCCTCCCCTCCCACATGGAAAGACTATTGGGGGTTACACTTGGGATGCATTTCCTTCTCCCTTTTTTTTTGTCACAGGAAATACTGCTACTTTGCTTAATGTCATGTGTAATGTAGGGCCATATCTAAATGAGGACACCAATTATTTACACCTCCTCATGTGGCAAAACCAGTCTGAAGCTGGAAAGCAATGACTTCCTTGAAAAATCAGGAAATATTATCAAAAGCAGGGCTCACCTGTCTCCGAAGGTCTCGTGTTTTCTTGGTCATCTTGTCAATGGCAATGTTGAGTGGGTCTCCCTTCTCCTTCCTTCCAGTCTGTTAAAAACCCAAAATTTTAGAGTTAGAGAAAAATCCTCTAGGCAATATAAACTTTAAAAAAAAACCAGTAAGGATTCATCAAAGGAAATTATTGCAGCTTTTTTGTTTGCTACCATCAAGTTGTTATTTCCAAAGTAATGTTTTTAACATGTTTATGTGCAGGAGGCACACAAGATTATTTTAGAACAATCCTAAAGTGATAAGAACAAAGATTAAGGTGACTCACCGGAGAGTTCAGAACTTTTCCACCAATAAATTATTTGCATATATTATAGCTAATACTCCAAAAAATTTGGCAAGACCTTTCACTATAAAATGAATATTAAGAGTTTCTAATCTCCATCCTGCCAAGCACTGGGAATGTTAAACATGATAATAAGCAGCAACACAGCTTGAGGACAGAAGGAAAATGGTCCCTACGCCTGTAACAGGAATCATATTGGCAGACATTAGGTTCAGTATAAAGAAGAATTCCACTTAAAACACTTTCCTGCAGGAAGTCTCAAAGCAAAACTCCTCACGAAGATTAAAAAGGGGGAAAAAAGCCTTTTGTGTCTCATAACCAATGGGGGGAAAATACGGTTTTCAGGTTCAATGGCACAAAAAGCATTAAGTGACTTTGTCAGCTGTATTACCTTTCTCTTAAGAGAAAACTACTTCTCTAAAGATTTGTCACATCTTTTGCACATTGAACTCTGTTTGAAAGCTTTTCATCAAGAATCAAAATGATCTTCCATTCTTTCTGGCAGTACTCTTTCCTTCCCAAGGCTGTTTTCAAATGCTTCTATTTAGAATTGTTCCTTGCATATGATTAAGAGCGATTTTCTCTCTCCAGCTGAGCCTAATAGCACACGTTTCTGGGAGCTATTGAGAAGTCACTTTTGGGGAGGGATGGGGATTAAAGACACCCTTTCAATGATACCCTCTCACATGTACAGCACTGTTATCAGCCCTGCATTGGCAAGAGGACTCTGTTCCAGTCTTTGCTTTAGGCACTCATTCCAGAGAACGCCTGCTTTCTGTTATTGCCTGTAATTCTAATTATGACACGGGGCCAAAGCTTTTATGATCATTTAAAAATCTGTAAAACCCATCTCCTTTTTTTATTTAGAAATTCAAACATAACAGTATCAAGTGCCACCAGAATTTAATACAAAACATAAATTTACCTCTTAGCTTTCTAAAAAGGATCTATTACAAATTCTGGAGTTAATCACACAAATTGACACCAGAAAACAGAGAGAGAAAGCATTTGCTATCACACAAGAGGAGGCATCTGTGTCACCCGCTGATATTTTTATCTCACTTTTCTTGTGTTCATCCTTTGACTGAGTTCTTCTGGTCCCCAGCTGAAGAACCATGTCTCTTTAGCCTGAGCAATGTCAGCACAGGCTTTTTGTTTTCAATGTCCTAAATTCAGTCCCTGGTATTTTGTTCAAGACAGCAGGTGTCATATGTGCACACAATCGAGCCTGCTTTTCAAGCTGAAATTTCACAATAAAGCCGAGGCAGAAAAGTTTGGTTCAGGAAGCCTCTCCTGACTGTTGGAATGGTACAGCAGGGACTGCCAGATGAGCCAGTCTCAGCCAGGTTCTAGTTTGTTAGACTACAGAGTTATATTCTAAGAAAACTTAGAAAAAAAGAAAATTACTCCAGCTGTGTGCTGTGCAGTTGCTGAACCAAGTTTACATTCATGTTCTGGGATGCTTTATTTTCCCAGTCAAATAATTTAATTTGTCTAATATTCTTTAAATTATTCTCTTCCTTCTCATTGTTTAAACTTTAATGGACCGGGTTAGAAAGATCCATAACCACAGAAGACATGTTAAGACTTTTTTTTTTTAGGGCAAAGATAACCTTTGGCACTTTTTCTTTCCTTATTTTTAATAAAATCAGGGAATAATTTGCTGAAGAGGCTAAAATTCCTGTATTAATACAATGTGAATAATCAAAGTGCAAACACCAAGACACGACTACACAGGGATGGTATTTTACAGGTCTCAAAAAAAATTAAGTGGTTCACAATTCCTCTTCACTGATCTCATGCAGGGCAGATATATTTTGTATTCATCACCAACATGGTGAGGTCAAGCAATTAATGCTTGGCACCCACTTAGGGGGTCAGAAAACTGTCCTTGAGCAGGAACTTGGGAATCCTTCCAGGGCAGTCAGCTACGGGATACAGTGTCACTAAATAAATTAAGCATTTGATAAACTGCACCATTTAGAGGAAAAAGCTCTTGGGCATTGAAAAAAAAAAAGTAGAAATTCTGAGAGTGACCTCAAAGTTTGTAATTTAGGTTCCTAATCTGAGTGTTTTGTATGTCTCATAGGTGAAAACTTTCAATGAGAACAGGCCCATGGGAGCCTAAATCCAGCACCCCTCCTAAGCCTCCCTTCAAATCCATCCGGTAACTTTTTGACTCCAGTTTTAAATAAAGAGTGTTTATACAAACAGTGGCCCTTAAGGTACATCCTACTGTGAAACACAAAACAACTGGGAACCCTTCTGTGACCCTTAGGCCACACAACACAAACTGTCCATCTCCATCTGGCAGATCCCTTGTCCCTCCAAAGCAGAGCAAAGCCTGTTCCACATTGCTGCATGCAATTGCCCAAATTGTGCCTCAATGCTGCCTGAGATGCTAAATGGGATGTGCTGGAAAACTAAACCAAAACAAGAGATCCAGTTGAGCTCTCTCAATGGCAGTATTTTATTAACTCACACAAATATGGCTGAAGTCTCCCATTCTGCACCATTTTTACTTATCCAGGAATTTTAACTGACCTTCACCTGTTACTTATAAAATGGCCTTTTAGTCTGTATACAAACCCCCTTCTTCACCATATGATTTCAAAGAAATTTGTTTAGTAAATCACATTATTGAAAAATAACTAGCATGGCATGTGATGCTACATAGCTTCAGGCAGGTCTGTCAAACACCATCTGCTCTGTGCTGAAAATATAAGTTTATTAAAGTTTATTTATTTAAGTCCTTAAATACTCTTATTTTATTGTTGCTCTGTGATAATTTTTTGGCCTTCATTCCTAGAAGGGATAGAAAGGAATGTATTGGTTTCCTGAAAGAAATGAAAAAGCTTGGTATTGAGCCATTTGCCATTTCTCTGTTAATCTTTCTCTGCAAAGGGAGGAAAGATACTTTGGGATGAAAAGGAAGTAAAAATTGCTGCTGGCATTGGGTTAAAAGGAGAAGGAGGAGAAATGCACAGAATTCCTTGAATGCCAAAATATTAGTATTCAAGTTCCTATGGACAGAATTACATCTATTCATAGTGTAATGAGGAGAACTTTGCAACAGGAGAATATATTAATCAAGTCCCTGATTTCTTGTGACCATTAACAGCATTTGCATACTGCTTGTACTCGAGATATTTTCAAACAATTTTCTCAGTCTGAGTTGCTTCCATTCTAATTTCCTTAGAGCTTTTCCCTGCCCATCTGATTTATTCTCAGCTCAGGATGAGCCAATTCCCACAGGCTCTGACCAGGGGCTGTGCTGCTGCAGACTCCCCCAGGTCAGGAGAAGATCTTCCACTGCATTTATACCCCAAAGTTGCAGTTCCCTCCCAGGTCACTCAATGTCAGATCCAGCTCCCTGAATATAATGTTCAAGTGTTTTTAAACCTGATTTGCCACCTGACATGAGAAGTTGTGTAGTATCTCAACACAACCATGTCTGGTAAGTGGTAGAAATCAAGGTACTGACTGTTCTATTACTCCAGAAAATGCCTACAGTCTCAACCAGTGCCAACAGTATTACCTGAACAATAAAGACACAACACAGTCATTTATATCAAAAAAAGTCTGAAAAGCCTTACAGTTAAAACTGCATGGTATTAAGACTAGAATTTATTTATACAGGGAACTTCATTTGGTTAGGAAATGAAATAAAATAAGAACAAAAAGCACTTAAGGATGGTGAGAAATTTCAGCATCTGCTGAATGCTAGAAAGATCTCTGCTAAGGTATAGAACTGGTTTTCCTTTTTACAAAGACCTTTCCCTCTCCTTCCATTTTTCCTTTTTACACTTTAAACTGTTAGAGTAAAATATTAAACTCCCAAAATATATATCCCAACTATTAAGGACATTTACATCCCACAATTTGCTCATTACAGAACTCTTTTGATCAGCATGAGGTACTTAACAGGGCATTTTTCTAACCCTAGAGAATATCACAGAACCAAGACAAGGACAGTCAGGCCAATCAGCCCAGAGACTCGGTGCATTTTAGATGAGATATGTTCAACCTTGGAAGAAGATGCTCCAGACTGGAACTGTGTTGTTGGTTTTTAATAATTCCAGATACCACTAATGAGGAAATCACAGAGTTCAAATTTCAGCACATGAAACAGATGAAATTACTTCTACCAAAATGATTATGATAAGGACAGATGTTATTGTAATGAACATCCTTGCATTGAAAAGTTAGGCTCATTTAGAGATGTTGGAGACACAAAGCCAATACTTTGAGCACGTTATTATAAAAAAATGCCAGATGAACAAGGCTGACAATGGTAACCTATAAAAGAAGGGAATGGAGTGCCAAGAAATACACAAAAAGTGGGGCAGCTGCAGGCTACAAACTAATGTCACAGACAAAACCCCAATGTGTATCACAACTAAAGGAGTGATTGTTAGAGAACACTATTTTCCTTTAAAGTTCGTAATTTAGAAGCTCAGTGTCTCAATTAAACAGTAACAGTATTAATAACAATAATCTATGTAAGATGTTTTGGAACCACCATTTTCAGACATTCCTCTTTTTTCTCTGCTGCTTCAGATGTAAGCCAAAATATCTGGGAGAGCTCAATCTCCTCAAACATCAAGTGTTGCCTGTCCAAGACACCCTCACTACTGTTTCAAGTAATTTAGCATCCAGGAGACAGCTGGAAAGATTATCTATTGATCCAAAAGCTACCAAACACTGATCTATTTTTATATTTTCATCATCCCCTAGGTAGAGGGCTCCACTATTTACAGGTTATTCAGAACTTCAATATCACAATGTTTTATTAAGGCGTAAATTGCTGCTCAAAAATATATCTGTCCTAATATTTTATTTTAAATGTTGAACATCACTCCTTTAAAACTATGCCAATGTTCAATAGCCCTTTTAAAAGTGATGAAGAGAAGCTTAGTACTAAAAGAAAAAACATTTTGAACAACAGGCATAGGCTGCATCAGTGCTTTTAAGCAGAAATCTAGGTTTAAACATACCAATACATAGTCCCCTTCTGACAGAAGACAATTTATTTTGGGTCAGGAAAACGCTAAACAATATATTCCAGGAGAAGAAGAGACTAAATTTCACTGGAAGTTGAAAATTCTAGCAATTTTCTAGGGAGATGGGTCGGGAAAATAAGTTTAACAAAATCTACGTGGTTCATCCAGAGATGAGCAGAAGAAGACTTCTTAAAATAATAAGTTTAAGGAAAGATTGAGTGTTAAGAAGTCTCTTGGGAGTGTGGTATGAATGTGAATTACCGTGGTACTCAGTTCAGTGATTTTATCATATTTTTATTTGTATAAATGATTTTGGTTTTACAATTTATTCTAAGGAACTGCACTGGGGGTTCTGCAGTCACCCATTTTCCAGCTTCAATTTTGCTACAGAAACCCCTCCTGGGGAACTAAAGTTTGTACATTCCCATGTCCTACAAAAAAGGTTGCGTAGCAAGGTCTTTAGAGCTTTGTTTAGGTGGTTGCAAAGGAGAAAGGCTGAGTCACCACAGAGAAAGGAAAAGACAGAAATCATGGAATCACACCATGGTTTGGGTGGGAAGGGACCTTAAAGCCCATCTCATTCTGCCCCCCTGCCATGGAAGGGACACCTTCCACTGTCCCAGGGTGCTCCAAGCCCTGTCCAACCTGACCTTGGGCACTTCAGGGATCCAGGGGCAGCCACAGCTTCTCTGGGCACCCTGTGCCAGGGCCTCCCCACCCTCACAGGGAACAATTTCACCCTAATATCTGATCTAAACCTGCTCTCTGCCAGTGTGAGGCCATTCCCTCTTGTCCTGTCAATCCATCACTTGTAAATATTCACTCTCCTTTTTTCCTGCAGGTTCCCTTCAGGCACTGGAAGGCCACAATGAGGTCACCCCAAAGCTTTCTCTTCTCCAGGGTAAACAATCCCAAATCTCTTGGCCTTTCCCCCCAGCAGAGATGCTCCATTCCTCTGATCATCCTGGTGCCTCCTCTGGACTTGCTCCAGCATCTCCCTCCTGTGCTGGGTCAGCTCTGCAGATGGGGTCTCACCTGAGGGGGGCAGAGGGGCAGAATCCCCCCCTTTCCAGCTGCCCACCCTGCTGTGGTTGCAGAGAAATCCCATCTTGGTCAGGACGTGGCTGCTTTGCAACAAAACACTGAATTACAGCCCCTTCCTTCCAGAGAAATGCTCAGTTCTAGAATGCCACTCACTAAATAATCTGCTCATAAATGTATGATACAGACTGTAAGTTCTCCTTAAATAAAAGAATTGCTCTCAGCAGTGTTTAATTACCTTGTGACCAGTGAGTCTATCTGGTCCCAGGGTAGCATGAATAATTACAACTATGGAGAAACCTGGGGAAGCCACTTCCTTGCTATCTCAGATAGTAAATAAAGCCAATAAAAATAAAATGAACCATGAGCTGGACACAGTATCAGTACCTGAGGTGTGCAAATCTTATCCTTGGCCTGCATCCAAGCAAGTTTTATCTAGGTCTGTACATAATTAAAACTAAGTATGCAATAAAATAAAGAAATAATAAAAACTGTACACATTAATGGTTGAAGAAGATTCTCTTGTTATATTTTATGTATGTTTTTTTATGCAGGCCACATCACCACAATATCTGAATGCCTTCAAGTGGTGAATTGGTGAATTAAATGGTTTGTTTAACATAAGCCATGTGCAGCTTCTTCTTTTGACCTCTCCAAAGTGGGAAAACTTGTGTGTAGGGGAGTATTTTATTTTGATTTGTATCATTATTTTTCTTGTTTTGCATAATTCACTTTTGTAGCTACTTCTTCTGGCAATAACCAAAGATTTCCAGAAACATCATCAGTGGCAGCAGTTGGATTTGAAACACCAGTTAGGATTAGGGCTTGATCACACTGGTTCCCAGGTGGCAGCTGCTATTATTGACTGATATTTACCCATAATCATGTACTGGCATCTAAGCTTCCAAAAAAAAAAAAAAAAGAACTGGCTGAAGAATTTACATTTAAAATTATTAGAGGCTGCATGAAATGGAGAACTTTTTCACTCTTGAGAATGAGGGCAGCAATGTTGTGGGTTTGGTGATTTTTTTTTTTCCAGTTGTAGAGGATACACTGAATAGTTCTGTAATTCTGTGTATTTTTGAGCAAGGGTTTCCAAGATCACTGTGGTGAGGACATATTCCTGCTTTTCTAGCTACTAGCCAAGACTGGATTTTACAGCATTCTGAGGCACTGAAAATTCAGGAAAGGCATCTGGTGGGACCTTCCTAAGTGACAAAGCTTGTGTAACTTCCAAACCTCATTGATTTTTTTATCTCATAAAATACATGCATTGTTTGGAGAGTTTTTTTGATGGGGGTGAAAGCCATGCAGCAATAAGAAATTCTTTGCCCTGGCAAGACTATCCTGCCATCATAAAGAGGTGTGTCATTTAATTAAATTCAGATTAGAATGTTGCACACTCTGTCATTTCAGAAAGCAGTGACAGTGCTCAGGGTAGGACCATCCCATTTAATTTTACCATTCTGAAATACTGAATCAAATCTAGTTATTTTAGCTCCTTCTATATTCAAGATATAGTGACAGGCATTTTTAGAGCACCCATCTGTCTTGCATATTTATTTTAATACAGAGTACTTATCATCACAGGGGATTGCTTCTCTCCATTGACAGTGGAGGGGAGCTTGAAGTACTTGATGATTAATTCTTAAAAGAATACTGATTTACATGAGATAAACTGCCTATTTAATAGCTGCAATGAGTGTCCAACCCTCCTAAGGATCAGGCTGGAGATTGTATTCTGGACAAATGTGTGATTTGTATGATTTTCTTCCAGAGAATTAAAAAAATACAGCATTATAAGGACGTGGTTTTTTACAAGCTTCTGCACAAGAAATTCTTGTCCTCCTAGGATGGGATATTTTGAGATCCTAAAAAAATCCACCTTGTTCCCACTGTCTGAAAGAAACACACTTCATAATTTAGATTCAACATTGAATCTTAACACTTTCAGGTCCTTTCCAAGCTGGCAGCCTGTCACAAGTGGGACAATATTGATCCTCAGGGATCAATATTGGGCTCAACATTGTTTAATATTTTCAAATAGGCAAAAGAGAAGTGCTTAGGCTGAAAAGGTCCAAAAAGGGGTCAGGAGGATGATCCAAGCACTGGGAATGCCATGTGAGGAAAGGCTGAGGGAACTGAGTCACAGAAACACCACAACTTAATGAAGACAACCAAAAAGCCCCTCCAGCGATATTTGTATTTCTCTAATCAGGTAACAGACACATGGCACCATCACCCTAATTTGGAACTGAAGTTTGCTGATAAGGGGGGGAAACAAGGGAATGAAGCTGGAGGAGCCAAGACTGATACCCTGAGAGAGGATTTCTGACACATCCTGGAGAAATCTCTGGCAGTGTGTGTGTGTAGTGTGATCTCTGCTGCTGGGAATGCAGGGGATAGGAGTCTATGCATGCAAGTCTGCTTCTCATCCTCCTTTCTGTCCCACTGTCCTTGGGAGCTGATGTCTGTGAAGCTTCCCCTCACTCCTTCCTGTTTCAGGGGTGATTTTATAGCAATGTGTGTTAGAATTTTAATCGGGTGGAATATTTCTTGCAGTTAAAGAACATCTCTTCCTTTGCAATGCCTACTCAAAGAGGAAAACATCAGGGTTTTCATAGAAGAAACTGCACATTTCTATTCAGAAGATGCTGGTACAGAAAATTGATGCTGTTACGCTTAAATGCTTACAAAAAATAGAATTTTTGAGGAAAGAAATGTGAATGATGTAAACTGTTATAAAAACATCAGCCTCACTGAAGCCACACTAATTTACACCAGCTGAGAATCTCCCCACTCATCATTTAAGCAAAATCTTGCAGATGTTTCCATTTAGAAGGTCAGAAATGTTTACTCCAGAATTCAAAATTATTCTAATTTCTTCACAGACTTCTACTTGCAAAGGGTCCACTACAAACTCCTCATTTAACCACCAACTGCTTTGCAGCTGTAAATTGCAATCTGCTTTTAAATTGCTCCTGGATGCCTTCTCTTAATCTAAAATAATGAGAAAAAGGAGATAGTACACAATTTTTTCTTTCCATTCAGATATCAAAGCCCTTAGTGAAGGACTATGCAAATAAAAAAATGTCAGAATTTACCTAATTTAATACAGGCTTTTGAGAAAAGTCTATTCTATTATTTTAAGCATAATAATGTTCCTGAGTCATATATAGTTATTAACAAAATCTTGTGCCATGAAAAAGTGCTTGTGCTTGTGAAAAAGTTGTTGCAATACAGGCAACTAAAAAAGAAGAGGGGTAGAGAAGTAGAGAATGTCTTACAACATGTCATGAACAATACTTCATGCACCTAAACCCTGAAATATATTGACTAAATCTTTGTTATGTGCCTGTCACAGATTAGTGGGAATACTTGTCAGAGCTCTTAGTGGAGGTGATATCCATGTCTGGTATTTCTGTCAGTTTTATGTTTTATTCACTAAACACTACCTGTAGCTCTTCTCTT
The DNA here is from genome assembly GCA_013399945.1 of Ploceus nigricollis. Taxonomy (NCBI): domain Eukaryota; kingdom Metazoa; phylum Chordata; class Aves; order Passeriformes; family Ploceidae; genus Ploceus; species Ploceus nigricollis. The sequence continues at coordinate 541,694 of VXBC01012537.1, read as the reverse complement.
CCTGCTTGGTTTTAGACTAAAGGGTGCATTAGGAGTGACAGGAATTAAATGCAGGACTTCCTGAGACATCTCAGCATTCCTTGAAAACATCCTTTCAGTATTTTCCAGCTCTCTTGAAGGAATAGGAGAACCACATAACACTGATTACAAGCAAAGGCTTTTTTGTTTGTTTAGATATTTAAGAAAAAGGTTCCATTTGGTAACAACATTTGTCTGTAGTGTTGGCTTCCACAGCATGGACTTTTATGCTTTTTTTTTTCAGCAAAGAAGCTTTTTAACCAAATAAGCCCCTCTGATAAATGAAGTGACCACTGGAGGTTCATCAAAGCATTCACATTTACAGGTATAAAATGAACATTTCTCATTAACATATTGAAGCTCCAACTCTGCCTTTCTATTTAGGTGCAGAATTCCTGTTCAGGGCACAAAGACAAGTATTGCACAGAAATCAACCCCTCCAGAGGTCACCTGTCTGTGCCCTGTTTTGGCTGTACTTACAGTGCTTTGATTAACAAATATCACTGAAAAATAGGATTTCAACTGGTTGGCTGCATCTGTCATTATGCAATAGACCTCTGGATGAGATGTGTATTGACTATTACATCTGCATTTCTTTCTTTTTAATTGCATTGTGCTTATATTCCTTGGGTGATCCATGAGGAAACAAGTGTTTATGTCCAATCAAAAATGTGATGATCAAGGCAGGCAGCTGAAAGTCAATGTCAACTCAATATTTCTACTTACAACAGAGGACTAAATGTATTATCCAATGAATTGTTAGTTTTTTTCCCCTTTTCTTGCCAGTTTCCTCCAGACCAACCAGGGAGGGGTTTTTCTCTGTGCATTCTCTTTAATAATCCAACTTCCTCTGAACACTTTATTACACTACACAGTGAGGCAATATTTGACATAATTTTGGGTGATGCTTCTTGCATCCAGTGAAACCACTGCTGCTTTCCAGTGCTGGACTCTACCTTGCACCTGCTGTGCAGGCTCCACAATTACCTGGGGATGTGTCAGACTTTCTGAGGGCAGTGACATGTGCCTGGCAAGAAGGGTTTTTTTCTGACACTCTGCTGTGAAAACCCCACTTTCAAGCAAACAATGAGTGTGAGCTTGAATTGTACATGTACCATAACTTCAGCTCCTGTTTGGAATGAATGGAGACAGAGCAATGAAAAGAACTCAATCCTCATTATGGTAATTAAGCTTTCACTTTGAGTACAGGCTTCTTTGTGTCCACATACTCCTTTGTAGGACATCACAACTGCGAGGCAACAGGGATGAAATAAAAGAAAATAAATTTTAAAAAAAAAGGAGTTTTTAAACTCCAGCCCAACTTCCACAAAAGAGTTCAAGAGCAAAGGACCAGCTCTGTTTTCACAGAGCAAAGCCATGGTCTATTCCTGCCACTGCCTCAGATCAATGTGTTAAGTGATACCCATTCAAATTACTTGTCAGTTTAATCAGAGGAAGTGAAACACAATTACAGGGCATTAGTGTAAAAGCCAGCACAAAATAACAGAATGTCCATGTGGGATATCTGCAGCAAAAGCCTGTTGAAAATAACTCTGTGACATTTTCATCAACAGTCTTTTTTACAGAAAAAGAAACCTTTTGGAAATGCTATTACAAACTAATTAGGCATAAAATAATGCTTTACTTCTACAGACTGATTAGAGGCCTTATTTCCTCTTGTAGATATCAGAAATATTTTTGGCTTTTGTTTTGTTATTAGAATAAAATTAAATACATAAAGACCTTTACTGAAGTGATAACTGGTGCATTTACAAAGCCTCTCTGTGCTCCCTCTCAAGTCAGCAGGAGTTTTGCCATTATTTCCACTGAATGATTGGAGCATTCATTTTTCATGGACACTCCAAATTTTCATTGAATAAAAGACTTTTTTGGAATCCTCAAGCAGATGACTTGGATTTAGTGAGTGAAATGGGAGCAGGGAAGGGTAGGGATGGCTCCTCCTCCTGCTGAAGGCAGGGCTGGAAATTTGGTAGATGCCAAAGGACAAACAAATGCAAATCTGCCCTGAAATAAATCCCTGCCTGGAGTCCCCAGGTGGGATATGCTGGGGTGGGCACTGTGCCTGGAGTCCCTCTGACTCTTTCACCCCAATCTGCACCACAGCTCAGTTTCACTGGAATAGGTAAAAAAGTGCCCAGTTCAGAGGTGTAAAGAAAAAAAGGATGTGAATCCCCATGATAGGAAAGTAGACTGAAGCCCTACGTGATCCTCAACCATTAAAATTAAAATAGAGGAGGTAGGAAAACCTCTATGTGTGTTAGAATTTTATTTTTTTTTAAACCCCTATCAATGCATGCTTTCAGGATAGAACTGAAAAAAGCTGGAAAAAGCCTTCTCCTTCCAGACCTAATTGGACTTTTAAGGTCCAGAAGAGATGGGGGCCTGGACTTTACTCAGCACAGTGAATCTCCTGGAATGAAGTGACTTCACTTTTTTCAAGAGCCACAATGCATAGCCCAGGTCTAGGTGCCCCTGTGGTAAAATCACTTAAAATGATCATCTTGTAATTCTGAGCTCAGAGACTCTGAGGTCTTTAATTGGATTTGGCCCTTTATCTTCTATATTCATGAGATAGTAATTAATTTGACCATCCCTGCCTGGTCCACAGGGTAATTGAATGAATAGCTCTGCACAGCACATAACTGCATCCAAAAAGAGTTATTACTATGACTGTGCAGTGTGATGAGTTAACTCTGCCCCGTTGGTAATGATGGCATTGAAATTCCTGAGGAAAGTGCCACTGGAGCCCATCCCACAGCTAATGGGAAAGGAAGAAAGTGGATATGCAACATGCAAAATCACTGCAAAGTTGATACTCTGCCCTTTAAAATAGTGGCAATTAAAATTTAATCCTATTTTTCCAAGTTTCCTTTCCACACCTTCATCTTCTGGCACTACTAAAACCCTGAAAATACCTCAGAAGGGGTTAAAAGCAACTTAGTTCTTTTGGTAGATTGCCACAAAGTCTTCTTGTAAGAAATGAAGTGGAAAAAATGTTAAGGAATGTTAAATGAAATCACAGCAGACTGAAACCTGTGGTTCCAGTGTAAGACCTGAAATAAATTTGAAACAGATGCTAATTGGCACCACCTTCACTCTGATGTTCATAAATGAAACAAACGAGATTTCAGAGGTGCCAGAGGAAGACCAGCCATCCAAAGAACATTAAAACAGGCTTGGATTTGGTTTGTCAGCTCCAAAGTTATTTATATCCGTCTAAGTCATCTAGATCCTTCTGAAAATTCATCCAATGAGACACATGTGTACATTTTTAAAAGGACTGAAAGTCTGTGGAATTGAAATTCCTAAATTACCCTGGATATGCCTTCCATTAGCAATCAGATTGGCTTTGGAGGTGAACTCCAGATCTAGGGTTGTACTGAGCTGTTCTCTGCAGGAGATTTTTCCCTGAGGAATGGGTAATGGTTTGTATCAAGACAAACAGGGTTGTTTGCAAGTCTCAGTGCAAATCATGCACTGCCACAGACATCTGCAGCTGTTTGGAACCCTTTTTAATGACAAATGCTTACAAAACTAATTGCACGTGGTAAAAGTGCTGACTGACCTCTACATCTGGTTCAATCCTTTCCCTTGTGAAAAACTTGATGTTACAAGTCAATCTTATTTTTAATATATAAGGATATCAAGCATTTTAAATAGTGTTATTCCAATAATTCAGCTTAATTCAGCTCTTAATTCAATCTTCTGTGACTTCAATATCAATTTCTGTATTAATACAATGCAGCATTCCACACTTCCTATTTATTACTCTATTCTTATATGCCACAACCTATAATCCCACTGGCATTATCTTTGATATTATAATTGAATAAATGCCTACTATAAAAATGAATGATTTCACTAAAACAAGAACAATTGGGGCACTTCTGCATGTTCCACTTGGTCGTGATGTGCACCAAGAGGAGAACAACTGAATCCACAGTCTATGGGAATTTGACTCTACTTCTAACTCCCAGTCCTGGTATCTAATAGACCACATTTTAGTGAAGTTTCTTCAGTATGGCAATTAGTTTTAAGGGTGAGTCAATTCCATGATGATCAAACCTAAAGAAATTTAAAAAAAAAAAAATAAACTAAAGCTCGGCAGGAGAAGCTCTGCGGCTTTCCACACCACATGATGCTTTTCACTTCAAAACTACCAAGTAAATTACTGAGAAGAAGTTACTGTGAATAAAATGGGCTGCACTGTGTTAAGTAATTATTTCTAAAGTGTGAAATGGGTAGGAAGTATCTCATCTCAAAGTAGTGCCATGATGCATATTACCTCTCCCGTATAAAGTGAACAGTCTTTTTTTTCCTCCTTTTTTTTATCTTGCAGGAGCAATCACAGGAATGAAAACTTTATTTTTCTAACGATTTTGTATGTGGGAGAGAAGTGTAATTCTCAACCTGTGAAACTCTGCTGTGCTCCACTATTTGTACTGTGCTAGGGTTTCGAGGAGAATTTCTAGATGTTCATGAGCTGTCAGGAAATCACAGAATGGTTAAGGTTGGAAAAGACCTCTAAAATCGAGTCCAACAGTTCACCCAGCACTGCCATGTTCACCACTACAAACTCAGTAAATTATGAATGTATTTGGATGATATTCTTCATTTAAGGAATGCAGGATAGAATTGTCATCTCCTATGGTCAAAGACCAGCATTTCTGTGAGTGTCGACGGATGCACCTCAGGGAAGATTTGATTTTGGAACAGTACAGAACACTTCTTGCATTAAGTTTGTCTTTCAATCATGTCATGCCACACACCCATTTTGCCCCTCAGTCCTGAAACCAGTGGTAAAATAAGTTCATTTTAATTGAAAAGTTACCTCACAGCATGGGGTAGGAAAATACCCTTCTTGCTTCTGAGAGGACAGAGGGGATTCTTGCCATTAATTAACACCTAGATGCATAACAACAGGCTGCAAGGAGTTTTTATTGTTTTTTTAATTTTTTTTTTTAACAACTATTATTAAAAATTGCAAGGATTGAGGAAAAGAAAGGGGAAAACCATGTAAAAATCAAAGAGGAGCTTTCCCCAAGACAAAAGGTGACACAAATTGGTCGTAACGACCTGGCTAAATACTGCTGTCTATTTAAAGAATAATTGCACAGACATTAAAAATTTATGCAGCACTCATATGAAATTCAGTTCCAGATCAAAATCAAGAGATAGCAGAGATTGAATAAGAGAATCCTAGTTCAGGTTTAATAGCTGACAAGCAGGATTATTTTTCCTTAATATTTTTCCTTCATAATCTGTTTCAACAACATGCAATACAATCTTTTATTTTGTTCATACGCACAAAAGATCCATTGCAAAAAGATCAGAAAGGGTTATTTCCTGAGATTAAATATCACATGGATATCCAAATTATACTTTGCAGGGCTGTGACTTCTGAACACTCAGAGCCGTTCAGTGACCGCCTAAGATAAAGAGCAAAAGTGCATCTACAGAGTGTAAACTCATTCTGGCATCAGTCCTGAAACTATCTTTGAGGTTTGACCTTCAGAAGAACTTCACAGAACACAGATGGGTTGACTAGGGCTGGCCACAGGAAAGTGTTTAACAAGTCAGTGTTGCACAGCAGTTGGAAATGATGCAGAACAGGACTCTAAATAGATCAAGTGAGCTCTGCTGAGGTATCTGTGTGTTCATAGCTTGTTCTCTGGCATCAGGAGGGGAATGGACAGAACACTTTAGTTTTAATAGAGTTTGGGAATTGTATGTTATTATTTTTGATTTTTAATACTTTATTATTTCATTAGTTTAATAATGAAATTTTATAATTCAATAATTTAGTTTAATGGTTGAAATAATTTTATAAATGTGCATACTTCCAAATACAGTAATTGTTAGGTGGGGTTAGCCTGTATTTAGAGGTAAAATGCCAAGTCATTTTGGAAGCTTCTCTGTGATGTAGGAAAATGACACAAAGTCATAAGGAAAGGCCACTTTGTCACATTCCCTGATGGCTGCATTCCTGCTGGGCATGGACAGGGAGTGGACAACCTCAAATCCATGACCATGTCAGACAAGGTACTGATAAATGTCTCTGGTGAGCCTGTTTAATCTCACATGCTCATGCAAAACAAAAGGAATGAGTTTACAAAGTTAATATTTCATCAGCTTCTCTTTAGACTGAGATCTAGGTCTTAAAAAAATAATTGCCTTAAGTGCACAACTACGTGTACTCATTTGTAGATATTTTTAAACTCAAAAATGAAATTTCTTTTCTTAGATGACTTGCTAAATCAAGAGAAGAGTGCCCATCAATCATTTAATATAGCTAAAGAGTAGAAATTTTGGTAAAGAATACTTTTTTAAAAAACAAAATGAGGCTGGTAGAACGATTGTCTACGCCAGCACTCACTTTGACTGATGAACTTCAGAGTAGTTTATCACAACAAATAGCATCTCCTAGTGAAATTCTCTCCTTCTAACATCATTCTGCTCTACAAAAACGTGTTTTTGACATCAGAAACAAATTGCGACAACGTGCAGAAGAATGAGTTGTTGCCTCTGAAAGCTGTTTCCAAAATACCACATAACTTCAAATTTTATCAAGACAGAAAGAAAGCTGGGTGATACATATTTATGCATTTGTGTGTATGTAATGCTTTTGTAATTCCAATACACCATGTTTTACCATCAAACCATCAAAATAAATCAAAATAGTCATGTTTTCTTGACTAGAATCATTAATATTTTCAATGCTGAGAAGGACAGGGCCTAATATTATGCACTGTGTTAAATATCTTAATTCAACTGCCATTTTTTCTTTAACGTCATTGCCCTCCTCAGCTGGGCAGGATAAGGTGAAGATAAGGACAGGGAGAGATCCCTCACCAGTTACTGTCATGGGCAAAAGAGACTCAACTGGGAGAAACTAGTTTAATTTATTACCAAGCAAATCAGAGTAGGAAAATCAGAAATAAAATCAAATCTCAAAACACCTTCCCTGCACCCAGAGAAATTATTTAGAACAGCAAAAACTGATCCGGAAAAATACTTTCTTCTGAACACAGAATTTTACAAAAACTTTTGGCTTCGTATCCTCATGACTCATGGCTTAAATTGACTTTTGAATTATATTGACTTAACTAGTTTTGGTATCACTGCTGATATGATACTTTTTTCTTATAAGAAAAGACAAGCATTATTAGAATTGGTTATTTCTGTAAAACTTGAATCCAGTGAGTTAAATGTGACCATGATTCTTCCCTTCTGTAATAAATCCTAATAACCCAACTGGATTTATAACAGCCTATTATACAGCATATTCATGAATACAGACCAATTTTGAGTTTCCTGGATGAGAAATCATGATTATGTCTACTCTTTTCTGCCTGACAAGAAGTTTATGATGTTTACTGGAAAAGCTCACTGAATTCAGAGGTCACTGAAAGAGAGCACAAACTATTTTACACAGCACTGAAACAACAACAACAGCACACAAAAAAAACCCTGCAAAAAACCCCAACCAAACAAAAAAACCTCACAGAAGGAATATAAAACAAATTCTCCTATTGCTTTTTGTGTTTTTCTACACTACATGGATTTTATGGGCCTTTTTATTGCATAAATGTTATGTTGAAATAAATACATAAACTCAGAGATTTCTTTTTTTCTTTTCTTGAGTATTTTGGGAATTTCAAAGGTCACATTTTGAGGCTGGATGCCCCATCTCTGGGCAGGCCCCATTCAAGGTCAGGTTGGACAGAGGTTTGACCTAGTCAAAGATTTCCTGACTCACAGCAGAGGGATTGGACCAGATGATTTTTAGAGGTCCATTCTATGATTCATTTGGATTCTGAAGTGTATTTTTGATTCAGTATGTTTTTTTTTTTTCCTAAGCAGAGTAATTGAAACTACTCAAAACCTGCCCTTGGTATTACCAGAATGAGAATTAATTCACCAGTCTAAGAAACAAAATGTATATTTCTGAAAATGTTCCAGATTTTCTCTCTGCATTATCCCATTCTCCCACTCTGTGAAGTAGCTTTGAGATCCTGGTTGAGCTCTGCTGGGTAAAGATGCACAACAGTGGCTGGATCAGCTGGGGAGTTCAGTGAATTGGAATGAGAATATGGGCTCAGATCTGATCTCTCACCTCCAAACAAAAGGCAAGACTCCACCTGAGCTGTAAATAAAAACTGCAACTTTGTGATTTCCTGCACTGATACACACAGTAAAAACTATTCATTTTTAAAGTAATGCCTTGTATTGAATTGAGCACTGTAAAACCAGCATTTAAATACAATAATCTTTTTAAAAGAATGCATAGAAAATGAACAGAACTGTTTACTGCTTCAAAAACAGAGGGTGAAATACTCTGTTTTGTAAATATGATCCACAAATATTTATTTTTAAAAGCCAATAACCTAAACATTCTTCTACTGAAGTCTTTATTTAAATGTCAATTACTATAGCACCAGAGAGCATTCCTACAGCTAAACGATGCTTCAACCAGCTGGCATTGATAAATGTTCTATGACCACTACAGACTATCTATAAAATACTTTTTATTTGATCCATTTGCAGGACTTGCATTGAACTAGAAAACCAATGGAAGTGGAATAAACCCTCTAGTGATTCCTAGAATGCACTTTATAAATATAGTAGGGCAATTTTAACAAATTTGGACATTTGCTATCTTTTCAAAATTCCTCTTTGAGAGGCCTTCTGAGATGATTCCCCTCTTTACATCCCTTTCAGGTGGCATTAGCCCACTATACTGAACTTAATAAAGATAAAATCCACAAATACAATAAAGGCAATATGAAGAGTTTGAAACAGACACATAACCCGAAAGAATGCTGCTTAAAATAAAATATTTTTTTAAATGCCTTTTCATGTTGTTTTTTTTCTTTTTTTATGTCTTAAGATACTGTGCTTCAAATATCTCCATGCATGCCCATCAGTTAGAAGTTTCCTTTATTAAAACAAAATGGGGAACATTTTGTGTGAAACGAAGACACAGGAAATTAGAACTGAAATGTTTGGTGATATGGAAACAGAATAGCTAGCTACAGCAACCACAAAACATAAATAATATTTACCATCCTCCTACTTCATCATCAAAGCCCTTCCCCGTTCCGGGGCAGTTGCCACCTACTCCCTCTGTATCACTTCAGCGAAGGCTGCAAACGCCACCCAACATTGATTTTATGTTCCACAAACACATGCAAATCCTTATGCATATGTATAAGCACAGAGACACGCCTCCAGAATGAAACTCAGCTCCCTCCATCAAGGTCAGCGTCCTCAAACTCCCATCTCCCAAGCCAAGGAGTCTGATTGGAATGGGCATTGCAGTGGGAAAGGGCAGATTTGGAATAATACTGTCACAGGATCCTTTCAGGCTGTAGGGTTCAGTCCTTTGTCTCTCCAGTTTGTAGATTCTGACATCTTTTCTACTTTTTCTTGACCACAGGTTCAAGGTTTGCTCCTCTAAGTGGCAGTTCTGATGTTTATTGCTGAATTTCTGTCTATTTAAACAATCTCAAATTGACTGCCTGGGCTCATGTTGTTTTCTTACAACAGAGTCACAATTTTTTTCATGTTCCTTTCTCTTCCCTCTTTCCATACACCCACTAAATAACCTGGGTTTCCTCTGACAGGCTGTCAGTACTCTGCAGAACACCTGTGTGTGCTCAGGAATCTGCTCTGCTTCCAGAACAGTTTTTGTTCCCTGGGCTGAGGTGCACCCATAGATTTTCTTTGCCTCCTGCTTCATCCAAGTCATCCTCGTTCACCCATGAAATAATTTCTGGACTTGAGACACCTGAAGAGCCCGTGAGGCTCTCGTGGAGACACCTCCTGGTTTGTTAAGTGGAAATGCAGCCCCCCAAAATATCCCACTTAAATGCTCTACTCTGCCTCGTTGCTTCCATTTCTTTACTTCAATGCTGCCCCAAATTTTTGGACCAATTGACTTTTCAGCCTTCATTCTCTCCTGCCATACAGGATCAACACAAAGGCTTATTTTGGACAGTGGGATTGAATGTTGGGCCCTCACAGAGACACATGAATATCAAATCAGGAAAAGTTTAAAAAAAAAAAAAAAGAAACAACAAAAGGGAGTATTTCACAAGCCTAGAAAAATATCAAAAAAATTGAAATTCTGTACATTCTCTTTTTTAATCAGTGATTTAGCACAGTAATAAGTACAACAGCTAATTGTATTTGTGCAAACTCAATAAAAGGAACTGAAACACAAAATGTTGCAACCTAAATGAAATAATAGCATCAGTCATCTCTGAAATCATTATCATACTTGAAAAACATAATAAAATTCAAGTGCATGAGACTTTCCTGGAAATTTCCCACACACTTTCTGAAGACATCTGTTCAAAGCAGAAATGTAGGGTAAATTTCTGGAGAGGGAAGAAAAGAACAACAACAAAAAAGCTGTATGTTCCTGATTTCCCCTATAGATCACACGATGCAGAGCAATTTCTTTGGGGCATTTTGTGACCTTTTCCGCTTGTCTGAACCTCTCCTGTGCTCTGGGGTGCTCCAAGAGAAGCCCTGAATCAGCTCTGTGAAGCTTCTCACGAGGAACAGAAATGGACTTTCAGCCTGGCTTTCTGTGCCTACAGACCCATCTTTAACTCATTCATCCCATTTAAATTGAGTGCTGGTGATGAAGGGACACCCCAGCACCCACAGGAACCTTTTGCTAATGCACTGTGAACAAATTTCCTGTCTGTGCTGATATCAGGAAACCATATTGCACTGATCAAAACCCCATTAACCACTGCCACACTTACAAACACAGGCAAGAATTCAATTTAAATGTCATTTTAAATTTCCACCATTAGACTTTGTCACTGTTACTACCCTCATTTTTTTCCTTACTCCAAGGCTACTGAGCATCTTTATGTTCACAGATTTTAATTTTAACTGCACACTCAACTATCCTAAATTATTAGGCAATGTACCAAGGTAGCAGGAAATTTGCATTATAGTGTTTTCTCCATATGCTAAGCAGGTTAAACTATATCACCCATATGTTAAATTCCTCTCTGCTGTGAGTAAAACCAATGAATATGGTCTTTGTATGTCTGTAACAGACTGCAGAACTGTTCAGATCTGCTGACAGCTTCAGCAGACCTTGAGGAACCAGCACCAATTGTAGTGGGCACATTTTTCTCCCAAGATTCTAAATATTAGATCACTGGGCATATATATTTGCATAACTTCTGTCTCAAAACTAGCATTTCTACCAGTTCCATCAAATATTTGAAACTTCCTCACAATATCAGTACCTGTAAATTTATGGGGTTTTCCCCCTGCTTTTTTCTAATATTGTATTTTTCCATACCTGCTTTAAATCCTTCTGAGTCAGTTCTGCCTCTATTTTCTCTCCTCTCTCACTACTCACCATTTCAACCTCACAAATTCACAGCCAGTACTTCCCTGCATTTCAAACCCAGCTGTAATTCCTGGCTCTCCATTTATAAGCCATCCTTTAACCCAGCCCCTCACCAAGAGCCAAAGTGCCTTGACCAGCTCAGCTTTTCTGGCCATACAAATATCTGAGATTCACAGCAGAGGAGAAAGGGTTGCAAAAGCTGTCAGTGATTCCTGCTTTAAAATTGAAAGTCCAGTAAAATCTTGTCCAGTGCCAGCTCTGAGATTCCATTCTGGCCAAATGATCTGGCCTGATTTGGGAACCAAAATACGGGACAAGGAACAGGGAGCATAGGGAGAAAATACTGAGGGGAGAACTCATAACCCACAAGGAAGAAAGCTCGTGCCCCAAAACCACATCAATCTGCAGGGTAAAATGGCTCTTTGGGAGGTGGTGGTGCCAAAACCTCCTCCCAGCTAAGCTTTCTCTGTGTCTGTGACACAGGTGGGTCCAGGCAAACAAAGTATTTCTAAAGATTATATTACAAAGACTCACTCCTGTAATTCATGAGACAAAATGAGACACATTCTGCATTAAGTGTTTCAAGGGATATACAGATCCCAAAGGCATTAGGATTGGGATCTGCCTTTGGGATTTCTTCTGCAAATGCTTCTGCACAGCTGATACTCAGGTGCAGAAAAATTCCACCACCAGCTTGTGTGGCCATTGGCATGTGGCCAATCTCCTGCTCCAACCCCCCAAACCAAAGCAGGACTCATGTCCTGCAGGAAGGAGTAGCAGCCAGATAGAATGAGAAGATCATAATTAGCAACAGAGATAATAGATTTTACCACCCTGGGAAAAAAAAATCCCCTAAGCATTTAATAAGGGACATGAGATTTGAAGCTGCACTGAGGAAAATTCATATTATACAGAATATTTAAAAACTGTAACATGATTCAGCAGAATACTTCCACAGAGATTTGAAGGCTGTGGTGTCAAAAGGATGAAGCAAAATAGCTCTGAATCCACCTGCTACCAGCCCTTTCCAGACCCCATGGTGGGAATATCTGCCTGGAAAACAGCACAACTTATCTGGTTCACCAAGGGCTGGGGACAGGGGCCACCTGAGAGCCCGGGTGACATCAGTCCATGCGTGACAGTGAACCCCTTCACAGAGGCAGGTTACACAAAACAAAACCTGAGATACAAATAAAGGAATGAGAAATACAAAAGAATAAGCCAGCTCTGGACAAGCTGCTCTTTTTTCTTTCCATGGCTCACTAAGGTATTACGACCTCGTGAGCATGAAAACCAAATTTCTGTGTGGGGGTGAGCTGAGCAGAAGAAAAGGGTTGGATGCCCACGGTGTCAGTTTATGACTTCTGAAGCACAAAATTTCTGCTTCAGCATAGGAATCCTGTGTGGTGTTTGTTCTGTTTAGCCTCTGTTTACCTTCTCTGTTTATAAGCAGGAATATTTCTGCAGGTGTTTTGAAGATAAATTACACAAAGAAAAATACTGGAATTGCAAAAGTACTATTGCACTGCAGATATACTTTAGATAGCTGGAAGTGCCTAGAGTATTGGACAGGTGTCAAATAAATTGTAAGAAATATTATAATAGATCATTCCACATAAGCCAAAGTTTCATGGAAATGCAGTTTAGATAATAAAAAAAAAAAATCCTATCAACTTGTCATTTATTGTGTGTGTGTGTGGGCTTGTAAATAACCATCCCAGCAAACCAAACCAAAGCAAACCTCTTTGGGTATATTCCCAGGAGAATAACACTATGGAAAAAAATAACAGAAATTTTATTTCAGCTCAGAAAACCGAAGGTGCCAAAGGGTCACCTCTTTGAATGTACTCTGCATGTGAGATGGTCACTGACTAACAGGGATGAAAAACTGAAGTTTAAGGCAGTATATACCTGCAACTTAATGCATATAATACATTCCAGGCCTTCACTGCAATAGTTCATGCCTTTGAGAGTCCTCAGGGGCACAGCTGTCCAGCTCCATCAATTTTTACACATAATGCAGGTAATCAGTAATTCAAATGTTATACTGAGCTCATAGAGACAGAATAGATTAATGTAGTAAGTCTTGTCACAGAAGCTCTACAGCTAGACATGAGAAAGTGTATTTATTTAAAATAGCAGAATCTTATTTCATATTAAAATAAAATTTAGGAAAATCCATAATTCAGCACAAAATGATTTGCGCATTTAAATGAATGCTTACAAGTCTTGAGCTCTGTGGGAAAGGCTGTTATACAATGAAATGGTGGAGATGGGAGCTGCAGTTGTGTGGGCACCTGTGGGATCAGAGCAAAGATGAAGAAAATCCCTTTTATTGTGAGTTCTTGCAAATTTCCTTATTTAAATTACAGAGTTTATTCATACTCTACAGACTTTCTGGGCAGGCAGAGGAATGAAATATGCATTGCACTGCTTATGCATGTTACCTAAACACTCTTTCCTTCTTGTTACAGGACTCAGCTCAGCTCTAGAAGAGGAGAAAATCTATTTTGTTCTTCCTGTGTCCTGCTCGTAAGCCTCAGATGGCACCAAGGCACAGTCAGGTAACTTCAACTCAGACAAAAATTGAGAGGAGAAAAGCAAATCTTGGTGTAGGCAAGCTCTTCCATCACCACTGTTTGAGGCAGATACCTCCTTCTTTACACAGTTTCATTAACATAATATGTTAATATTATGTTAATATCCATGCTATATAATGAGCTTTTTACCTACAGCAATTCACTCAGAAATGGCACAAAAAGGTTTTTTCCTGGGTCCATCTATGTTTCATATCATCATTAATGACCTGGGTGATAGCACATGGAATATGCTTATTGAGTTTGGAGGTGACACCAAGCTGAGAAGCACTAGAAGTGCTCAGGAGAGCAGAAAAAAAACCCAAAATGATTCTGACAAATTGCACTTATGTCCTCAAAAAGGAAAAAAAAAAATAGATGCTATTCCAACAGGGTCATGTGCAAGATGTTCACTCAGTCAGGAATAACAGCTATAAAATCCAGAACAAGCAGCAGCTCTATAGAAAATCTGCAGAAAAGGCTCCACGGGCTCTTGCACATCACGGGAGGACCATGAGCCACCAACGTCACCCAGCTGCCACAACAGCAGGTGCCTTTCTCCAGCAGGAAAAGCCAGCAGCAGCCAGGAGAGCCTGTCCTCCCTGTTAGCAAGGTCTCAGCTTCAATACCTCGGGGTTTGTTTTGGCACTGTGTACTCAGAAAATGTGGACAGTTTAGGAGGGATCCAGAACAGATCAAAAGCAGCTACCAAAGATCAGCATAGCACTGCACCAACAGGAGAAGCCTGGGCAGACTGGGCTTCTTAAACTCCTGGAATGTGAGAAGTGAATCACAGAATTACAGATCACAGAGTATCCTAAGTAGGAAGGTGTCAGAACCCAGGACATCCCTCTNGGAGTCATCTCAACCACAGAATCTGAGAGGAAGGGACCCACAAGGATGGCTGAATCCAGCTCCTGGCCCTGCACAGCCACCCCAATAATCCCACCCTGTGCATCCCTGAGAGCAGGGATGTCCAAATGCTCCTGGAGCTCTGGCAGCCCATGCCATGCCCATTCCCTGGGGAGCCTCGGCAGTGCCCAGCACCCTCTGGGGGAAGAACCTTTTCCTTGAGAAGTTTTCAGAGCCTTCAGGAGGAGCTGATGTGTCAGGAATGACCAAATGAATATTGCCTTAGAGCAAAGACATGGACCAGGTGATTTCTTAAATCCATTGCACTTCCATGGACTAAGAAGCCTAGCAATAAAGCAAGGATATAGCTTGGCCAGCTATAACTGATAGAAAGAATCATGTAGAACTGAGCTGAGCAACTTTTTAACTCTTATTCAGAGGGGTTTATATTTCTTTAAGGAGACTGAGTTAGATGGGAACCTCCAAGTAAAGCATTATTTATAAGGAGGCTCCAAAATATGGTGAGGGCTGAGACTCAAAGCTTTAAAGGTTAATTCAGAAGTCCCCATTCCATCATTTTGGTGAGAATCCACCCCAGCTCCAGAAGATCTACGGATCAGAATGTATGTTCTTCAATTCTGCCTATTCTCCATATTCTAAAAAAAACTCAGCACTGAAGTCAAACTTATTTTAGACTTCAATATTTTTAAAAATATTTTTTAAATTAAAATAAAATGAACCGCTAAAATAACTCCCCTGTCGTATTCTATCTTTACTGGTTAAAGCGGAAGCTAAATGTTGGAAATTTCTGCAAAAGATGATATCCTACATATTGACTAAAACTCTATTTTTTTCCTTAGGTATTAAGTATAACACTGGAGAAATGAATCTTGTGGACTTGGTTTAGTAGTGCCCTTGGTGCATCACCTTAAAGGGCTTTTCCAACCCAAATGATTTGGTGATTCTACACTTACTGCACCTATAAATATTTTTCTGTTTCTTGATATTTTGATTAAGCTGACTGGATTACACATTTCATATGAGGGTGTTTTTTTCTAATTCCCACTCTGTGAAATGTTCAGCTTTATAAACTGTCAAGCAAAACTTAACTACACACAGAATTTATTCCATTAGCTTTGACATGACGTTATCTAAACTGCTATTCCCTAAAATTCCAATAGAAAATAAATACTTTGCAAGAAAGTAAATATATTTTTACAGTCTCCTCTAGTTGCTAAACTACTCTATTCTGTTTTGTAGAGAAACATCTGGAAAATTGACTTCAGAATGAAAAGGAGCGTGATGTATGGTATATAGCAAAAGTAGATTTTTTTTTTCAATTCCTGCAGTTGTTCAGTTAAAAATAAACCATGTAAATGGCTATAGGGGAAATTTCACTGTATATATAAAAGTAATTATTGATATTTAATATTGTGCTACAGACACAGCAGTTAGAGTGTAATATCCATTGTAACACCCACCATTTGCTCCAGATTTTGACGGGGCCTCTTAGGTAATGTTGCGTTTGCAATCTCTGAACACAGCACTCAGGGAAAATCCAGTCAGCAGGAAAAAATGAGGATGTAAATGTGCTTGTGAGCCATCCAAGGAACTGTCCTTGACAAACATAAAGGAAAGCCAAACACCTGTCTGCCTATTATCCACTACCAATCTCTTTTAATATCAAACACTTTTGCATTTCAATGGACACCTCAGTCTGTAAAGCACTGAAAGAGAACAAACACTCCCAAACTACTGCATTTGTAAATACCACATGATCGTGTTTTAAAACCAGACCAGCAAAGGGAAAACATGCAATTTTGGTTTGGGCTCATAAATTAAAGACCTTATTCTAAGTCAAAATTTCATTTTATCTGATCATCAACATGGGAAGATTTTACAACCTAGGGGAAAAAAAAAGCNGTTAAACCCCAACAGCCCTTTGGTGACATTTTTCCTTTGCAGGTTGAGGTTGATTTTCCATCCCCAATCCTCATGTTCTCTCCTTGGTCATATGGGGCAGGCTGTGAATGTTGTGAACATTTCTCCTCTCTCCTGAGCAAAGAGATTTTTACTCCCAAGAGCTGAGATACAGGTGGGGAATAAGTTGAGACCAGGATGNAAAAAAACCATTTTTTTAAAATTTATTGAGTTACCGAATTCAGAAATACTTACTCATACTCATATGAGTGAGACAGAAATTTTAAGGAAGAAATTTTTTATGAAGGTGTGTCGTGGTTTTGTCTGGGACAGAGTTGATTTTCTAGAGTTTTGAATTTAGGATGAGAATGGTGTTAATAACACACTGATGTTTTAGTTATTGCTCAGCAGTGCTTACTCTAAATCAAGACCTTTCCAGTGTCCCATGCTCTGCCAGAGAGCAAACACATAAAAAACTGGGAGCAAGCACAGCCAGGACAGCTGACCTGAGGTGGCCAAAGGAATCTCCCATCCATGGGACATCATCCCAGTGAATAAACTGGGGAGAGTTGGCTGGAGGGGCCAATCACTGCTTGGGGATGGGCTGGACATTGTTCAGTGGGTGACAAGCAATTGCAATGTGCATCAATTATTTATTATTATTATTATTATTATTATTATTATTATTATTTCTACCCTTACTGTCTTAATAAACTGTCTTTAACTCAACCCACCAAGTTTAATATTTTTCCCCAACTCTCTTTCCCATTCCAGCCAG
>VXBC01012537.1:500187-524000 GCA_013399945.1 Ploceus nigricollis | reverse complement strand
GGGGCTTGGAGCAACCTGGGCTGGAGGAAGATGTCCCTGCCCATGGCAGAGATGGATTTTAAGGTCCCTTCCAACTCAAACCACTCTGAGATTCCACAATGTGCAGTGATAAGCAATATCTGGGTTATCCATGAGCAAGATTTGCAGGAAGCAATGGTATTTGCTACCCCTCTCATAAATACTGTGCTCACACCAGGAGCTGTAGGATTTGAATGGCTTTAACCAGTACTTAACTCAATGCTCTGCTGTGCTCAGTATTTTAGTCAGAAATAACTGGCAATGACCTTTCCCAATGCACGAGATCTTCAGGACACATTCCTAAACCACATCCTCACTGATGCAGATGGCATTCAATGGGGTTTTAGCAGTGAAAAAGATAGAGTAATATAATTCAGGTAGAGGGAAAGATCCACAAATGTATGCTCTGCACTCCCTAATAGGAGCAACAAGGTCTTTCCAATCCTGGAACAGAATTTTTGATGAAGTGCCTGGTGGCGAATTTGAAATACTAGCCTGGGGGCCCCGATGAGACATAATTCATTCCAGAACAAAACCAGCTTCTACATCCATTCCTCTAAAGTCATTATTGACCCAAGGGAAAATGCTGGCCTTAAGCAAGTTTTAATAAAGACTCTGGTGGAGTCGTTTCTGCAGCACTAAATGCGATAATGAGAAACAAGCCACTTAGCTGCAATAGACCCAGGACCTGTATATAACCTGAAAGTCAGTTTTCTGAGGTTCTTGGGATTCCTTCCAGAGATGAAACACGCATCCAAAAGAGATTTAATTACCTTGCTCACTAATTTGTTACATAAAAATCAGCCAGGCTTAAATGGACCAATATTCTGCTTGTCCTATATGAGTGTAATTTATTTTAATACTGTTTCTGCAAAGTAAAAATATCCATAGACTAATCAAGTCTGGGTTGAAAATCAAGGTTTTTACTAAACCAATAAAAGTGTGAACATATAAATCTGGCCTTAAATATTGCTCTACTTTAGAACTTTTCTTCAGTTTATTTTAAACAAGAAATGTTTGCATCTATGACCGTTAACACTTAATATGAAATAGCAAAATTTCTTACAGATTCTGGCAGATTGAGAGCTTCTTATGGATTACTGAAAGTTTTCTATGGATGAAGTAGGTAAAAAATCCCTGATAAGTAGCATGTATTAGTTTTAAATTAGATTTGTAGTTATATTTTAAAAAAAAAAACCTGTCCTTCACTCTGTCCCTTTCTAATCATCAACCTCAAAATAAAACCTTGCTAGACACAGTGAAAGTGACTTGAAAATTAAACTATAGTCTTGATAGAGATAGAGAAAGGACCCTTTGTGTGACTGTTATGATCCTTAGCCTCCATCCCAGGCAGAGCAAGCACAATCTTTTGTGCCTGTGGTTGATGTCTGGCATTCACTCACAGAGAGATGCTTTGTTTTATGGCTTCAAATTCTACAGGCAAGTATTGAAGTTGTGAAAGTCAGCAGAGGAAAAAAACAGAAATAGGCTCCTCTGCACTGGTGCTTTGGTGATACAATTGATGGGAGGGAATAGGAGCACAACGAAGAGAGGCTGAGTGTGGCAGTGCTTCAGGCAGGAGGGAAACTGGAAAATATTCCCATGGCTAAACCATGCAGAGAACCCCTGGGCCAACTCCCGCCCTCACCCAAAACCACCTGTATCCAGGTATATCATTATGAAATTCACAAATTTGCAAAGTTTTACAGGTCTGATCAAGTGTTTACTATGAACAGCAAAAAAATAAATAATTTAACAATAATCAGGGGGAGATACACTTCATAGCCAGACCATCAAACTTAAAGCCAGTGTGCTGTGCTTGCATCCAACCCCTTCCTTTATTTCACACAAAAAGAAGTTTGGGGTACTAATCCTTTTTATAAAAATTCCTAAAATATTTTCTAAAGTAACAGGGGAATCAGTGTGTCCTTTATGATCCAGGAGGATTGGTGCTTACAGGCCTTTTTTTTAATCATCCTTTTGGTACTATTTGAGCTGAAATCAGATACTGGGTGGTAATTTCAATAAAAGTAATATTGACTCACGTTTCTGTGAAACTCGTAGCTATTTATACGAACGAGATGCAGGGGCGGGGGCACAGCAGATACTACTGGTTTGAATGGAGATGAAATGTCAGGAAGACTGGAGTTGCCATCTACTGGAATGTGCAACGAATGACAACTGCCACGCAAAAATCCTGAATTTCAAGCATTAGTCACAGTAACAGTCCAGGTATGTAGCACTGGCTCTAGAACAAAAAAATACACGCACAAAAACCCCAATCAAATATTACAAAGTAAATCTCCAAAGACAAAGAATTATTCTCCACTCAGCTTTTGAGAAGTCAGAAGATGCACAAGGAGGCTGTGTCAAACCAATCTTATTTGCCTGCATCTTTATCCACTTTCAGCAATAGATTATATTTATCACTCCTCATCAGAACACTGATAATTACACTCGCCAGCTTCAAAAGCACAAAAGAATGTCAGAATCTTAAAAGGACAGAATTATAAATTCTTCAAATATGGTCATCTAATCACCACTGCATTATTAAACCACCACTTTTAATACAAGATAATATTTAGGAATATCTTCAGCTGATGAAACACAGAAAAACACAACAAAAATCTTCTTAGAGCCACTTATCATCAAGGACAGTTAGTCCATATTAATTTTGCTGTTCCAATAACGTGTAGTAAGTTCATATCAGAAAAAAAAAAAGGTATTCAAGTATTCACTCTTGTGCTTGTAGATGATCTAAAGCAGATTTTTAGTTTCCTATATCCAGGTCTTGCAAAAGATCAATTATTTAGCTAAGGAAGTTCATACAGCAAGTCTTTACAGCTGGACAGACAGACAAACCAGACCTCTCCAGAACAGCTCAGAGGAAAAAAGAAAACAGAAATGTCCTGAAAGTGCTGTGACTGAAATGACTGAATGAAGAGGAGACTTGATGCTGATAGCAGCTACAGGCCAGAAATTCAATGTATTTGCAGACATCAACAGATCACATCCCACCTCACAAGATCAAACCTATACACCAGCATTTTCTGCAAGCAGCTTAATATTTTCTCATATTTAGTGAAGATGTTTATTAGTCTCTTAATAAATGGAGAGTATGAAGTGACTGGAGAGAAGTATCTGACATGTGAACTGTGTTATTATGATTAATGGAGTTCATACATAAAGGGTTATTTCTCTGGAAAACGTCAGATTGAATAATTACTGGAATTACTCCCAAAGGGCTTTAGAAAATGTTCTGCCCAGTTTCAAGTCACGTTCTTATCACAGTTTTCTTTTGACTAGAGGGTGATCTTTAATTGCAGTTTTAAGTAAAACAAGTACTGTAAGCAATTCATTAAACATTATGAAAAATGATATATTTCTCTAACAGTCCTTGAAAGCAGCTTTTACTTTTTACCCTCATCTTTAGGCAATACAGAAAAATCAAATCAATAAATAAAATGGCTTTATTCTGCCTTTGAAACAAAAAAGCACACTGTCCCTATTTCTCTGCACCAGATTAGGTACAGAATACCCTAGAATTGATATATAGGAATATTACTGGCAATATTATTAAGATAAGTAGGGAAGAGATGATAGCATTATTTGGTCTCTTGGATTTCTTAAATCTAATCAGTATTTAATGGATACAACGGTGCCAGAAAATCCAGACAGTCAGAGAACACAGCTCAGAAGCTTCTGAATGTGTTTCAGGGAAGTATCCCAAGGTCAGCGCTACTTTGCAGTGCTGCAGATGCTTCCAACAGGCTCCACGGTCCTGCAGAGTGAGGGCCAAGGAAAAGCAGCACAGATCAAAGGATAAATGCTTTCAGAACAGATTTTCATCGGGCTGAAGGTAAAGAAGCCAATACCACCCAACTTCATCCCACTGGCACTAGGGAAGCTTCTTCCCACTATGTTCTCAATGTCTTCTGCTGCTCATTGCTCTCATGACCCTTGGCTGGGAACAGCTTCAAGGGAGTTCTGCTGACCCTGATGTCAGTGCATAGCCCAAGCTCAGCTGCACAACAGGCTGCAGAAATCTCATTGCACAGATCCCATACCTTGGAGCATTGCAATACACTGAATTCTTGTCCAACAGTAGCCTTGAAGACCAGAACTGTGTTGATTATTATAATATTCATTATGGTTGGAGCACTGCTCGTGTGGAGCCAGGCTGGGAGAGCTGCAGCTGTTCAGACTGGAGAATAAAAGGCTCCAGGCTGATGTTAGAGCCCCTTCACCTAAAGGGGCTCCAGGAGAGCTGGACAGGGACTTGGGACAAGGTGTGGAGTGCCAGGACAAGGAGGAATAGCTTCCCACTGCCAGAAGGCAGGGAGAGATGGGATACTGGGAATAATAAATCCTTGACTATGAGTGACAGGGTGCCCTGAGAAGCTGTGGCTGCTCCATCCCTGGTGTCCATCCAAGGCCAGATTGGAAGGGGCTTGGAGCAACCTGGGATAGTAGAAGATGTCCCTGCCCATGGCAGGAAGTTGGAATGAGATGATCTCTTTGAGGTCCTTTTAAACCCAAAATGCCTGCAATTCTCTGATCAGGACACAGCAAAAGATAGTCCATGCTGGGCATTATGCAGGGACATAGGAAAAGACAATCCCTGAAATTAAGAACTGGAAACAATAAAACCCAACAAAAATCAACAACTGTAGATGTAAGAAGAAATAGGGCACAAAACAAGCAAAAAAATTTAGATACAATTAAAAGAAGCAAAGTGAGGGTCTGGACCTGCTTCCAGGATTGGTTTTTAGCAGGTCTGGCAGTGCTGAATCACCTTTTGTCCCCTACCTGACATGGGTGCACAACACCCCCAGCCAGCGTTCACAGACCACACCAAGCATGAAGGGGAGATCATTCAGGAGTTTCACACCAACGGTTTCCCAAATTTTTAAGATTGCTGCAAGGAACATTACTGATGCAATCATGAAAAGTGGGTATTTGCCTACAGCTATGCGTGCATCACACAGCATCCACTTAAACACAAATACCTTTTCATAGACAAAAATACCTGAATAATGGGGAAAAAATGACAATATATCTGGAGCCACAAGCACGTTACAGTACTGACCTTTGGTTTTGATTTAGAGGCTCTAACTAATAAAGCTTGGCTTTGCATCAAATCTGAAGAAGAAAATCAAGTACACTCTTGTCAAATCATAATTAATCTGCACTACAAAAAAAAGAGCAGAACTAAGCCAAGCATTCTTTAAAACAGGTCTCTAGAATTCAAAACACTCCATGAAATGTCCTATATCTTGAAAAACAGGATGATATTTCCCTGCCTTTTCAAGTTGATTACGCATCTTTCCACTCATTTAAAATACAAATTGAGTCTTAGGAAACAATAAGCTCTTCATTTTACAGGAATATTAAAGATTCAAAAGTACAGCAGTAGGAGAGGGACTGTGATTATAAAACATAGCTGAAGTGAACCCTAAAACTTTGTTACTGTTTTCCCCCCAGATCTGCTGTTTCACCATTACAAACATATATAATGGCAGGGTAATTTACATTCACACTGCTGTAGAGATTTTGAGAATGCATTTGGCATATTGTTTCTAAAACCTTGAAAAATTCAGGAACTTTGGATATGTTACTAGAATTTGGTATGCCTCTATATATTTATTAAGAGTAATGGAGTAACACAAACTTTTGATTACTTTGTATGTTTCTTCATTCTAAGACATGAAAAGTCTTCAAAATACATTGAAACAAAACCAAACAAGAGTCAGGAATGCATATTTCAAAGACTGCCATTGGATCTCACCAAATTAAATTAGCTGTTGAGCAAAGCTGAGTTTCTAAGATTACACATACACCACACACAAACCTCCTCCACCATATAAACTCTTCAGTAATGCCTTGAGTATTTTTAAGTTGGCTTAAAAAAAAGAAGGTCAGGTTATTCTCTCTTTTTTTTTTAGAAGGCATGACTATCTTTTGTTGTGCCTTTAAATATGTCCTTCTGAGACTCCTGACCCATGACTATTTCTCTTAGACATTACATCAGTTGCAAATAAAACGTAATGAAACCATAAATATTGCAGGTAGTCAACAAACCATCGTCTTTAGGCTTGCAAAAATCACAATGACTTCTCTCTGAAATATGAGTCTTCAACCTGGTTTCTGCATTATTAATTCTGTCTATGAGCTAATGATCCAGAGGCCCTCTAATCTCCCTGTAAGATGCAATATACACACAACCAGGATTTCAACACATTTTATCCTGAGTTTTCCCTTCAGAATATGGGTATCATTGGTCGGACAGGTCTTGGAGCAACCTGGAATAGTGGAAGGTGTCCCTGCCCATGGCAGGGAATGGAAGGAGATGGTCTTTAAGGTCCCTTCCAACCCAAGCAATTCTCTAATTTTATGATGCTATTTTTCTGTGGAGTCAGTTCAAATGGTGTTCTATGTCATGGAAGAGGACTCAATAAAAGTCAATTTCAAAATACCAGCACCAATTTCATAACTAACCTGTATTTCTAGAAATAATGTATCCACAAAGGCCAGCATGAAGTTTTTTTGTCTTTTCTGATTGTGCTTTAAAATACATTTGGAAATGAGCACAAGAAATGGAATAAGAACAACTGGTTGTCTAATGCTGAGAACAGATTTTCTGTTCTGGGAAAATTTTCCAAGAGTAGTTCATCTACTTGTAAAAAGACCTTCCAGAAGACTGCCAGGAACAGCTTTTAACTTGTTCATCCTTGCTTTTAATAATTGATTTCATAAATTCCTCTCAATTCTCCACATGTCCTGCACTTTGGAATCTAAAAAGTGTTCATTGACCCTCAAGGTAATGCCATTGGTAAAAAGAATGAAGGGTTTTGCATCAGGAAGGTTATCCCAATGTATTTCCAATGACTTCTTTACAGCATGGTGCTACCTGCATTCCCAGGTGTGACCTCACAACTTCCCAGGCAACAAAAATTATTCTGGAAAAGGACACAAAATGCTGGTAAAACATGCACACGTGATGGGTTTAGGGTCATAACTAGTTTGGCTACAAGGGGGATTTTTCACTACACCAACAACCAACCAACCAGCCAACTGACCAACCCCATGTGCAACATCTGGGAGAAGCAACATCCGTGGAAGAACAGAACCTTTCAGTCAAAATGAGTCTCAAAGCACAAATAAAATACTGTTTAGCACCAGAGTTTATCAAAAAATAACCCTCACAGATGAACTATCAACAGTAGCAGAGGGCACAGTAGATGTGTTCAGGAGAGTGGATAAGCTGTGGCCCTCTCTGCTTTTAAGAGAATTAGAAATTAATTACAGTTCATTTGCTGGTACCTCCAGAAATGCTTCGGAAGGTCTTGAGATAAACCTTTGTGAAGTGTCTCACTTAGCACTTCTGAAGGCGGAACGAATTGATTTCCAGTCAAATATGACCAACTAAAACCTTCACACTTCCTAATCATTGCATTCCACACGTGCTTCCTCCATGACTTCCTAAGACATTTTTTAGAGATATAAATTAGCAAGGGTTAATCAAAACACAGGGTTTAAATTTTCACTTTTCCTGCAAACCAGGAGTTCCACCAGCCTGGTAATGTGACAGTAACACACTGGCCTTTGCCTAGCCGGGATGTTGCATGATCTTCATGTGTTGATTAATCACAAAAGGATAACTTTACTTCTTGTCTTTTTCCCATTGCCCCTGACCATTCAGAACCAGTAACACTGTCAAGAGTTTTGCCATCATGTCCAGAAATCCAAAGGTATTTTCACAGATACTTAAGAGAGCCAGTAATTTTTTTAGCTTATTCAAGTAGTCTATCAGTCATGAATGGAGGAGAGATATCCATACTCTGGATATGTTGTCCTAAAAACTGACATTTCTGCACTGCACTGACAATTCTGCACATGGGTCCCTTCTGTCAGTGACTTTCCAGAGCTATGCATGACCACCTGCAAGTGAATGTGGTTGATGAGGATGGAATAACTGCAATGAGACAGAAACATGTTTATCATCTTGTCAAAAACAAAAAGGTCATTTACATGAGAACATCTCTAATTTAAAGGTAGCCACAAATCCAATGCATCTGTCAGGTACTGTAAGAATTTAATGACATCTGAAGCCACCAGGACTATTTTGGTCAAAATCTTGTACAAGGTTACCCATTTTTATATCTACTAAAACAGACATGTTATAGAACTGGACTTCTTATCAGCTGAAATCCTAAATTTTATACAGAAGGGGAAGCCAATAAATGTTCAAGATGACCAAGACAGAAATACAAGAGAAATAACAGATGCAGTTTGCTTTTCCTTAGGTCATGTCTTTTTTCACTCTGTTCTGTTTTTAAATGTTTCCTTTGTGCAAAATGACATGGTTCAGCACACTTGAAAATTAAAGACTACCAAAGATCAAGGTTTGAGTCCTTCCATTCATGAAAGGAAATTAAAATCATCACTAAAAGCATCACTTTTTATTATTCTGATATAAACCACTCAGAAAATGCCAAAAGGAAGAAGTATACTCAGTATTTAATAGGCTGTTTTGCCTTTTTGTATTTTGGTGGAGAATTTATTAAAAGATGTGTATATGAAGAGTTAGACATCAGCAGCCACATTCTGATCTCACCCCATCTGTCCTGGATTGCAAATTAAGGTAAGGTAAATATCCAGGCACAAACAGTAAAGGAATATCCAAGAGATTAGCAAGAATTAAAATATTCTGAGGCCAGTTAAATTATAGGGGACATTTAATGATTGGACTGGATGATCTTAAAGGTCTTTTCCAATCTTGATGATTCTATGATTAATATTAACACAATATTAAAAATGTGTAGAGCAAATACATTGAAAGGTGTTTTTCTGTTCCAGCCAGAACAATTCTGACCATCACTGCCACTGAATTATCCTTGTCATGACTACAAGAAGGAGCTTCCCACCTAAACTTTCTAAAACTTTATTCATGTTGTTCTTCTGTAACCTACTTTACCTTGATTTAATCAAGCTCCTTTAAACACATAGAAACTTAGTTTGCCATTCTTAAAATGTTTTATAATAGCACATTTAATAAAGCTAATTTAAATCTGCTAATTTATAGAGACTTGCCAGAGGCTTTGAAACTTCAGAAAATGTGTAAACTTAACAGTTTGGCTGTGATAACAGCTCAGACAGTGGAAATTAAGCCCTTTGCATTACAATCATCTTCAAAGTGGATTCCTGGTTTGATTGCAAAAAGGGTACATTGCAAAAATACAGTAGGACACCAATTTACAAAAGATATTTCAGATGCCCCAGTTCTTGAATTTGGTCACTACTGTGCTTCAACATCACAGCCTCAAACATACATTGAGGTCTCTCATTTTAAGACTACCTGGATTCTTTTTTACAACCAAATTTCGGATAAGACCAGAGTTTCTTATTCAATAGCCCTCTGTTAGAGCCCTGAGAGAGTGCACTTAGGGCCATTAATTCTGGGTCCCTAATTCTGGTTGTCAGTCTTCCAGCTGCTGCTATATAGGTTTGCTACTGTCTGCTCTAATTCCTGCCTTTGAAAACCAAATGATAATGGATTATATGCCAGAGTGGGAATAGGCACATTGGTTGGGATCCAAGCTGTATCCCAGGTGATAACAAGAAGCAGTGAAAAAAAAAATATTCAGCTCTTCGGTGATGTATCAGGGAGCTTCATCTCTACTAGAAGAAGTCTTTATACACAGCATTTAAATGGTAACTAAGTGATCCTTATCATCATCTGATTTGCAGAAAATGGTAGCTTTCATTGAGATATAATTGAAATTTTCAGGGCTACTGTTGCAGACCTCTTCCCAAATTTTTACATGGGAGAAGGCATTAAGGCTTCCCCCAAGAAGACTTGTAGGGTTGCAGATTTTTAAGGGACACAACCTCATTGCTTTGAAGCTTTTTCTTCAGTATCTGTTAAGTTCAAGTCATCCTTTAATTTTTTTCCCCTGCTAATTGCAGCAAAATATTCATCAAGGCAATCTGGAATATATTCTTGGATAGAGTTTTTTAGTCTCTCCTGCTTCAAAGCTTTTTCTGTCGGTTCTGTCACTGCTTTCCTTCCTGCTTTTGTGTACCAAGAAACAGAATTAAGGTGTACTGCAACCAGTGGACACTTGCATAAACAGCCTGCTTTGAATAAAACTGCATGATCTCGGGAGAGGAAAACCACCTTCAGCTCTCCTGCTCAAATGCTAAAACATAGATGAGGTTCATATACTATTAAAGCATCACATTTTTGCTTTGAGACCACTGAAATGTTGTGAAGAGCAGAAAAATGTAAATAAACTGAACAGGGAGCATAAAAGCACATTGATCCCCACGTTCTGAAACTGCAATTTAAATGGTTTATATTTGTAATTTATTTAACACTGTTTCTGGCAAATCCATTAGTAATGAATCTCCTTCACATATTTTTATTTTTCTGCACAAGAGCTTTAAGTTTGCCAGGACTTCTGCAAAGCAACTTTTACTGCATCAAATTACTGCATTCCTTGATCTCTCCCAGCACACACTCACAGCAGCCACACTCAAACACAATGTTTAGCTCTGCAACAGACACCTCCAAAACAAGGTATTTCTTTTAAATTAACACAGCTGTGAAAAAGAAAGCAAACACAATGGTTTTGCCCTGTCTCTCCAGCATTTTGCATCCAATGTCCACTTAAAATCAGCACGATCCTCTGCAATCCTTGCATCCTAAATCCGTGTGGAACTTCTTCATTGGGTATTGATGCAGAATTGGGAGCTGTCAGCTCCGATCGCTCTCACCAGCACAGGGGCTTGAGATTCTATTTCATAATAGGAAAAGATGGCCAGCGTTTTCCTGACAGAAATACCATACATTTTTCAGTCAGTAAAAATTACAGAGCTCATTGATGATGCCTTTCCCATAGAGAATGAGGACTGCAAATTATCCAGCAAAGATTTTTTTTTTCTTGGTGCACAGAACAAAAACCAGCACGATCTGCTAAACTTATTAACAAATGGGGTTTGAAACCCCCTCTTTGCATGCTGCCGACACACTCACAGCAACCTATGCATTGATCTTATTCAAAAAGCACAGTAATCTTTATGCTGCTAGAATTTGAGTTCTGTGTACCACAGCATACACTGCAAAGAAAAAGGAAAAAAAAAAAAAAGCCTTTAGGAAAGGCATGTGCTGAACACACAAAATATGCAGGATGGAAAAAGACCAAATGTAATTAAAGCTTATATGAAATGAGACATTCCTATTTGCAGAGCTCTGGCTGCATTTCTATGAGAAAGAATGAACAGAATTTCAAATCATGCTCTATTTAGACAATGTCAGAAGAAAAAAATCCACATTTTCCCCCCACATACCCCTCAATCCCCCACCCAAAGACGAAAAGGCAAATCTCATCATCAGAATTAGAGAGAAAAAGCAATCCAAAGAGACTAGTTTACATATTCCTTCCCAAACCAAGTAATCGAGTCTCTCCCTCTCCCGGCTAATAGCTTATAAATTCAGACTTTAAACAAAAGCATCCGAGAAAAAAAAAAAAAGAGAAAGAATCCTAATTCTCAAGCTTCCTACTTAGCACTGCCTCGCTTTTGATGATTTGTGCGGCTGTGTGTGCGTGCCTGTTTGAGAAATGGTGAGATAGGCTTAAAGTATTTTCCATTTCATCAAAGAGCATATATTACTTTCCTGGTTCGCTCCGATGTTGGTTTTATGCCCACCCCTTTTCAATCTGCCCATGTCTGAGATGCACAGTGCAGGCGTACAATCATGAGCAGCTTACGACACTCAGTGAACACTGGGTGCCTCTGCATGCTCTAGCAACATACTGCTCAGCTGAAGGGAAGGGATTCTTGCTGTCTCTCTCTGCTCTAAGCATCACCTAACAAGCAAAGCGAACAAAGAATGGGAAATAAAGCGACCCTTAGCCGGTCTGTGAATGAATGGTAACCTCTCTCTGGAGTAAAGGTTGTGCCGGTCCATGGTCGTTGCAAATGATGGACATTAAACAGATTGACAAATCCTGTGGAGTCGTTAGTAAAGAGTTTGGAGTTTTTTTCACGCCACAGTGTTAACTGCAGAGGAAAGGACAGAGGGAGAAGGAGAAGATCAAGCTCATGTACATAGTTCTGAAACTTGCAGGTCCTAGGAGGCAGCTCAAAAGCTAGCTGGACAAGCCTTTCGCTCGTTGAGCAGAAGCGAAGTGAGACATTGTGAGCTTGCCAGCCTTGCACAACATTGAAAGGGACTGAATTTGTAGCACAGAGGGGTCTTTTTTAGCTCTGCATATAATTAGTCCAAACACAAAGGAAGCAACTGAATGGAGGTTGTCACTCTCTGGAAAAGGGTGGGTAAGACACTTTTTAATTAAATTCTTTCATGAAGAAAGATTTTTTTTTTCCTTTGCTGCAGCATTTAACATGAACAAAATGACTATCATTTTACCTTTGAATGTCTGTGAACTTTAATGCTGCACAGCTCCTGCATGCTGTAAAGTGAAATATTTGCCTCTGTGTTTGTTCTGTTTGCTGTTTTGCTTTGGTTTTCGGGCTTTGTTTCGTTGGTTTGCCTTTTTTTTTTTTTTCTCCCTTAAATAAAATATGATGTAGAGTTTGAAAAGACTCAATGGACATTCTCAAGCATATTTGGAAATATTCTTGCTAATGGATTTCCTTCTTATTGGTCTCTGTTTAAACTGGCTGCTGAGGAAGCCCCCGGGGTTGATATTGTGTACGCTGGGTATCTTTTCTAAAATGCTTCCAGCTGTGAATAGTGGGTGTCCACAGCTCTGTCGGTGTGAGGGCAGGCTTTTGTACTGTGAATCACTGAATCTCACAGAGATGCCTCGCAACCTGTCGGGCATGATGGGCTTGTCTCTGCGGTACAACAGCCTTTCAGAGCTGCATGATGGACAGTTCACAGGGTTAATGCAGCTCACGTGGCTCTATCTGGATCACAATCACATTTGCTCAGTGGAGGGGAATGCCTTTCAAAAATTGCGGCGAGTTAAAGAGCTCACCCTGAGTTCCAACAAAATAACCCAACTGCCCAACACCACTTTCCGCCCCATGCCAAACTTGCGCAGTGTGGATTTATCATACAACAACCTGCAGTCTTTGGAGCCTGACCTGTTCCACGGGCTGAGAAAACTGACAACTTTGCACATGCGGTCGAACGCCATCAAGTTCGTGCCAGTGAGAATTTTTCAGGACTGTCGCAGCCTGAAGTTTCTAGACATAGGATACAATCAGTTAAAGAGCCTGGCTCGAAACTCTTTTGCTGGCTTGTTCAAACTCACTGAGCTGCACCTCGAGCACAATGACTTGGTGAAAGTGAATTTAGCCCATTTTCCCAGGCTCATCTCCCTGCACTCCCTCTGCTTGCGAAGGAATAAAGTTACCATCGTAGTAAACACTTTGGACTGGATATGGCAACTCGAAAAGATGGATCTCTCCGGCAACGAAATCGAATACATCGAACCTCACGTTTTCGAAAGTGTACCTCATCTCAAATCCCTGCAGCTGGACTCCAACCGGCTGACCTACATCGACTCCCGAGTCCTCGACTCCTGGAAGTCCCTCACGAGCATCAGCCTCTCTGCCAACGCCTGGGATTGCAGCCGGAATGTCTGCGCCCTGGCCTCATGGCTGAGCAACTTCCAGGGTCGCTACGACAGCAACCTGCTCTGTGCCACCCCCGAGTACGCCCAGGGAGAGGATGTTTTGGACGCCGTGTACGCCTTCCACTTGTGCGAGGACGCCGACCCCACGAGCGTCAACACCTTCTCCCCGGTGACCAACAACAGCGAGCAGACGCTGGGCTATGGCTCGGCCACCGCCACCTACGACGTGCCCGACGGCGACGAGGACCGGACCACGTACGCCGTCACCATCACCATGCCCGGCGAGAACTCCGAGAACGCCGTGCAGATTCACAAGGTGGTGACGGGCACCATGGCACTGATTTTTTCCTTCCTCATCGTGGTTTTGGTGTTGTACGTCTCCTGGAAGTGCTTCCCAGCCGGCTTAAGGCAACTAAGACAGTGCTTTGTCACACAGCGCAGGAAGCAGAAGCAAAAACAGACCATGCACCAAATGGCTGCCATGTCAGCCCAGGAGTATTATGTTGATTACAAACCCAACCACATTGAGGGAGCCCTGGTGATCATTAATGAGTACGGATCTTGCTCCTGTCACCAGCAGCCAGCGAGGGAATGCGAGGTGTGATTTTCCTTTGGGATTTAAACAGTGTGCAACCAAATAACAGCGTGCAGGCAGACAGTGGCACGGGGTGGGGGGGGGTTGCTGGGCTTTGCTGGTGATTTCTGACGTGCGCCCCTGCCCAAATTGTTTAAGAGGGGCTGTCCGAGAGACTTGATATTTTAGCTTTATCGTGTCTTAAAAACCTTCAGGACAGCCAATCTTAAGGTTTCGTATGCTAATACTCCCTTTGAAGATCTGTCAATATTCAGGAATCTGAGAGTGTAAAAAAGGTACCAATTATTGATCTTTTGTAAACTAAGGAAACTGTTTAAAATAAAAAAAAATAGCATTTACAGTTTTTACAGACTGGTGTATATTACATGAATGGTTCCCTGTATACAAAATACAACAGTTTAACCTCTCTCTTCATGCTGAGTGTTGAAATGAAAAGTGGAGGAGCAAAGAAGCCACATAAAATAGAAAGCTTAAAATGACCCAGGTGGCTTCCCATTGTAATTAGCACACATTCACGTACATCATGTTGCTGAAGATATGAAGCATGACACTGGAATTCTATTTTTGTTAATGTGCTACCTGTAACTGGACGTCAGTACAACAAGGAGCCAGAGCACCTCAGAAAGGCTGAAGTTTTGACTGTGTCACTAGGACAGGATTTCTGAGGATTTTTAAGTACAGCTCACTTGTTAGCTGCTGTAAGATCCATAAAAACTGCATTATAACCCCTAAAAGTATTTTGTATCAAAAGTGATGATATTGTGAAGACTCACTAACAAAAAACAACCAACAAAACCCAAATAAGTGAAACACTGCCAAAATGTGCTCATCAGAATTTTCTTTAATATCAAAAAAAACCCAAAAAGTGCTAAATTTAAGGGTTTTTACTTGCATTTACAACTTTTATGCTTGTTTTGAGCTATACCAAGAACAAAGACCCCCTCATTTTGTGCCCTGTGGTGCCATGGTGAACGGAGAAGAGAAAAAGCAATTATTTGGGTCTCAGTGGTGAAACTTAAGAGCAAAACCACTGTCAGGGTAGGACAGAGAGTTTTCAGAGCACCCTTCTGGGTCCTGTAGTAAAGTGCTGGCAAAGCCCAGCTCGTGTCCCTCCCTTCCACCACCAGCCTTCACTAACAAAACCCCAAAATCTCTGCAGAGGCTGGAGGCAGATGTACCCTCCTTACTAAGGACTGAAAAATGGCATTGATGGATATAAGCAGTGATTTCATGATGTAGAATCCCACAGCTGTTTTATCTGACTGCCCTTAAATAAAGGCTTCCTTTCCTTGTATTTTGGATTTTTCATTCCAGAATGTGAACAAGCAACCGATTGATCTTTTCAGCAGCTCCTCTCACACTAATTGACGATGAGGGAGTTTTATAACATCAGGCAGAGCATCTTGAAATTTTCTTCCTACAGCATTACATGCGAATAAAATGTTATGGATAATGAACTGGGTGACATTTCTATGCTTTGTACATGTTTCTCTATCCTCAGGTTACCACCAAGAGAGGAGCAATTCCAAAATTTTACATGTATTTTAATGTAACACAGTTTTTTTTTCCTTTTTCACTGCATTAAAGTGCTATCTACTCTTATAAGGGTACAGCAGGCTTATAAAGTAGAAAAACAGGCACAGAAGAAATAATTTGTTTTCTTGAATAGCAGGTTTTAGCCATTAATTTTAAATGTAAAGAGTGAATTTTGTATTTATTTTCTGACTGGAACTCTTTTTAAGGAGTCAGAACTTATTTTCCTCTATTTGGTACATCTCATACTGTGTATTATAAAACATGAAAAATAGTCTCTTAATCAAAATTTTACTCAGTGAGACTATAATGTCATCTGTGAAAGCAATGAGATTATGTACTGGGAGAGGACAGTTTCACAGAAAATTTAATGAAAATCAACTGCTTTTTTTTTTTCCTAAAGCCACTGCAAATTCACCCACAGCTTTCAAACAAGCAAGCACTGTTAAACCCAGGCTTTTCTCTCTTTAAACAAATGCACATTTCTCTCTCTGTGCCTCAAGCCCACAAGGGCCTGATCAATCCTGAAACTCTCAAGTGACCTGAGGGGTTGAGTGTGCATGTACAAACCGAACAGGAGGGGCAGAGGGAAGGTACAGAGCCCCTCCTCTCTTTGGGTTCCTGACCATGCTGGAAGCAAAAGTACTTTATGCCATGCTAACTGAGGGCCCAGTTATATTTATTTCCCCATTAAACCCTTCCCTGAAATCAATAGGGAATTTAACTAGGAAAAAATTGGCTCTCTAACTTTGAACTGGGCTATGTGTTCCCCAAGCCCCCAGGCAGCACTTGGTTACAGCCACTTGCCAGGAAGCTTCCAAAATCAACCAAGGTTGTTAAAATACTGTCTGCACATGGTAAAACAAAATATGGACTGCCTTTATTTTGATAATGACCCCCTGTTGCTATCAGGAAATGTGTTGGTGCAGCCAAGGTTTTGCCCCTGTGAACCTGAGACAAGCCTGATACCAACAAACAATCATCCTGTGGTTGTACTTCCGTGTATTTTTAGCATTTTGTGGGTTGTATTTGAAACACACGAGTGACTGCACCCCTCTGGAGTCATCCCTGCTGTTTATTGGTGTTAGCAACCTCCAGCTACGTTTGCAAAGATGTGAGCAATTCTGCCTTTGGAATTTATTCACCTCTGTGCTCTATGCATCTCGCATTGACAGCCCAAGTAAATGGAACAGAGCATTTTTCTTTGAAGGTGCAGTGATTTCTTGAGTGGGAGCTGATTTGGGGTTTGCCTGTTGCCACTTCTCCTGCAGAGAGGTGATGCCCACCAATGGCTTGCCACTCTGAGCAGGATGATGGATGGATCCCTCCATGGAGAGCACAGCACTTATTAAAGGATGTATTTCAAAATCCTCATGCAGAAATCTTTTCTAAGGGTAATCCCTTCTAGAGACAACCTCCTGGTGATCCCCAGAGGATTTCTGGAGATCTTGACACCCTCTGAATATTTATTGGAGAAAAGAGGGTGTCACTGCTGTTACGTGGCATGAAGGCACTTCACAGGGTGCCCACATCCAGGCTGAAAATTTACATGAAATATGTGTGGGTAATAAAGAAATAAAAGAGCCTGTATGTCATTTCAATCCAGCTATTGCAAATCCAGTTATTCATCCTGCTCCAGGCTACTTGCATTGGTGTATATGAGAGTTATTATATTTGTACTGCATTTAGAGCAACTGCAGGGACAGATTTTACCCAATTCTTTCTTCCAAATTTCATGTTCAACAACTGCCCAGAGATAAGTTATTCCCTCTCTTTTGATGCCCTTATTCTGGCCTATTAAATGGCTCCAAAATCAAAAGAAAGAAAAAAAGAAAAAAAACATGCTTTTGGGGTGAGTTGTGAACAGTGTTTTGTCCATGAAATGCTTGGGGAATATCAAAGGAAGGGAAATATTTTAAATATTCCCTTTTTGATGTTCCACTTAATAGGACTAATCTCCCTTTTATAATTAAAGTAATTAACATTATTTTTTTAAAAGTTAACTGTCTTTTTGCATACAAGACAGGGTGAAAGGCAAGCAAAAGCACTGCCTTTCCTGAAGCTGGTTAGCAGTACCAGTGTTACAGATCTCTAATAGCATTCTCTTGCTGCTAACATCAATACCCACTCACAGTGCACCCAGTGCTGAAGGAACTGTTGCTGTGTATGCTTTGAATGTATATAAGGGATGATTTATTTTCCTTTCTGCCTTTTTTTCCTTCCTTTCTGTACTACTTAAAAAAAAAAAATGGTATGAAACCACAGAATCAATGCTGATGTACCACATTCTGTTTCTGGCCTGAAAATATAAAATACAAAGAAATTCTGTTAAAGGTGCCAATTCCCTCCTTTGCCATGTCTGGGTGCTGCAGGGGGTGAGCCCAAGGGATGACCCATTCCTTGTGGTCACAGCAAGGATGCTCTGGACCAGGCTGATCCAGCTCCCTGCCTACCTGTGCCACAGAAAGACCATCAACCATCCCTAAGGGTATTTTTGTATGCTTTAATATATTCTCTGTTTTCATGGCTAAAAGCATTGAGGGGTAGTTGAAACGAGTCTATTTGATAATTTTCTTCAGTGCTGATAAAAAACCCCAAACAACCCTCATTTGCTTTTGAGATGGACTACATTTGTTCCTTGTGTGAGTCTCATTCTGCATTAAGAGCAAAAGGACTCTCTGAGTCCCCCTTCCTCCCCCCTCCAGCTTCTACAGTGGTATTCAGAATGGCAAAAAGGGAGTGTTTAATGAGGAAGCTCATTTCTAGTGCTATTATAATAATAATAGCAGTGATAATAATGAAATTAAGAGGAGACAAAAGATAAGAGGAAAGACTGGAGTAATGGCAACCAAACTCAGGGTGTTTCTGGATTCCTCTGCCTTTTCCTTTTGTAAAGATGGTTAACTTAAAGAAGTAGCACAGATGAAAAACCAAGACTGAGGGTGGGTGGAGAAAGCAGTTTTAAAAACTGTGCAAGCAGGGATGAAACAGCTTCTGCAAAGGAGGGTACACCACTAAATAGCTCCATTCAGCAGGAGAGAGAAAAGGAA
This sequence comes from Ploceus nigricollis, assembly GCA_013399945.1. Taxonomy (NCBI): domain Eukaryota; kingdom Metazoa; phylum Chordata; class Aves; order Passeriformes; family Ploceidae; genus Ploceus; species Ploceus nigricollis. The sequence continues at coordinate 505,191 of VXBC01012537.1, read as the reverse complement.
GGGGTGAAGAGACAGGATGAAAGGGAAGATGAGAGCTGGTGAGAAGGCAAGGGGGGCACTGTGCACACATGGGAAATGAGATTTTTCCGTGCCCTCCCCTCCCACGTTCGGGCTGTGGCAAGGACAACAGCGGGGATTGAAGGAAGATGCCCAGCGTCTCTCTCTCTGCCCCTGCCTTTCCCAGCAGAGCGTGGAGGGAGGCGCAGTCGGACACGCTTCCCCAAACACACGTGCCAGCATCCCGTCATTTCCTCTGCCACCTCCCTGTCCCCTGGGAGCACAATGTCCCCTCATCCATCACTCTGCCTGCCCAACTCCTGCACTGTGCCTCTGACACCAATTCTTTGGGCTGGATTTCTTAGCTGTCCTAGTCACAGTTCACCGCAGACTTGCTAAAAAAGAGGACTTTTCTACCCAAAATATCTTTTTTTTTTTTTCTTTTTTAAGAAACCCTCATCTAGAGGGATGGGTGATCTTCAGCTACTGCGGATTCTCCTGCTATTTATATCTACACTCATAGCCAGCTTTCACATTCACAGCTCTAATGACAAACAGATCTGAGATATTTTTGCTGTGTTCATTTTACCATTATGCACCAAGGTTATACTTTTCCTTGACCTGCCCAACCCAGTCTAATATTAACAAATTGAGCATTTATGCAAGTTCCTTTCCAAGCATGAAGTTGATTAGGAATTTAGGAAATGCTGGTGATTTAAAGATTAACCTTTCATATAATTACTGACATAAACCAGAGCTATTAAGGTATTAGAAACAACTATTCAGAGCATATTCTACATTAAAAACCAAATCACATTTAGAGCCATGCGAAAGACTTTCCATATCAGCCAATTTTTCTTTTTTTTTTTTTTTAAACAGCAGAAGAAAAACCTGGTGAAAGGAAAGGAGTAAGCACAGCCTACCTCTAAAGTTATGGGGAGGAAAGCAAAGCTATAAAAATAATACAGAAACCAAGCAACAGTCTTCTGCTGGCAAGACACAGCTTGTAATTGGGTGGGTGGCTGTGAAGAGCTGAGATGAATGCTGCAGAGCACTGTAATTTTATTGCACCCTGTCTGCTCTAAAGTGAACATATTTGCAATGAATTCTGTATTTCCATGAGAACAGGGCAATTGGGTTTTTGGGGGTTTTTTGTTTTGTTTTGTTGGCTTTTTTTTGGTTTTGGGTTTTTTTTTTTTTTTTTTGTAATTATTAAGATCATGTCACTTGTTGGCATTCAGGCACAATTCTTGAGGCTTTAAAGCAACTACTGTTCCTACTCACCTTTCCTGGGGTGATAGCTGGGGGAAAAAGTCAAAGGAAAGAGGCTGCACTGAAAGGAGTTTGAGCTCCAAGTCCCAGATTTGCATGACAAGAGAAGAAATTCAGTTGAAAATAAACACCAGCTTTTCACCTTTCCCTCCATCTCTCCTCTTCCTAAAAATCCAAATATCCACATTGCTGATAAAAACCAGAGATAGGTGGCAGTGCTAAAGGATTAATACTATGCACATCTGTGCTTGGCAAACAGCACCTACTATTTTGCTAAGGCACTTTTATTTTAAATCATTTCCCTGCTCTCATGTTCTGCACATCCTCACCATACACAGTCACTACTGCCAGAAAGATGTCTTTCAGCACGGGTGCTATGGGAACATGACCAATTCCCTCCAATTTCTGAGCTAACAAAGACTAAATCCAAGATTTCAAAGGCAATAGGTAAGTAGAAAAATCTACTTCATCACTGAATTATCACTTTTAGCACAGCAGATTTCTCTGAGTGACGTGATTAGACACTAAACCCAGTTATTCATTTATTACCAACTTTAACCTGGCCCTTTTTGTTGATGTGCCTTTCTCCTAAGAGCAGAACAGAGCATGACAACGGAGAGAGGGTTGAAAATTTTTTGGTAAAATCTAAGATTTAAAAAAATATGCATGGACACATCAAATTGATTTAAGAGCTGATCCAATGGAAAAAATGCAGCTTGTGTATAGCAGATCTTCCTGCAGTAGCACACATCTGTACCCTAGTGGTTACAGTCAGGTATGAGCAAACATCCTCCTGAGAGCTGGGGGACTCAGACTGAAGACAGACTTCTGAATACCTTTCAAAATATATACTTTCCCTCTAATTTTTAACCCTTCTTACCCATTCTCACATTTTTCATTCCCAGAGCCTCACAGGCAGGGTGAATCAAAAAACAAGAGGGGGAGGAGGAAGAGGAGAGCCTTGAAAATCCCAAACTAACCTGCAAGAATAGTACATAGCTATTGAATTCCTGAGGTTTTGAGCCTTTTCACAACTGTCAGCCCTTTGAAACATGTCTGCTATCAACCCTCTTTGCAGGATGAGAGGTAAAGTGAGCTCCCAAGAGTAAATCTGGATCTGTCTTTGTGGTCCAGTGCCTCTTTGACAGCCTGGCTTGCTTAGAGAGCCTGGTAAATATTAAAGAATGTTAATAATAATGAGATAAACCATCTAGGGATTTTTTTACCCACTCTTTTTCTTTTTTTTTAAACTTGGCTCCATAATAAAGCTTATCATGACAGAAAATTTATTTCTCTGATCCACATTATTTCCCAATGCAATTTTTTTCCACAGCAAACAAATTTGTGGCTGCTGCTCAAAGGTTTGCAATCCTCGGACTAAAGAGGCCACTGGATGTCAAATGTTTACCTTAATTCCATGTAAATGTCACTCCATATTGGACATTTTGTGTTTCTTTACCAGCGAATTCAGCTGCCTTCACCTTCACAAACCTTCCCCCTGCACCATAACTCCCTTTCCAAACAGCCCAGAACCCGCTGCTCCTGTCAGATCAAATTCCCAAACAAGAACTGGATGCCACGCATTTATTATGTAATTGCTGTAGCCTAATAAATTGGATGTGCATCCTGTGGCCTGAGAGATGAAGAAATCATGGAGACAGTGAACAAGAAGGAGGAATGCAGCTGACATTCTCTCTCTGGGGAAAACCCACAAAACAAAATCCCTGTGTGGGACAGTGCTTGAGGAAGGTGGAGGGCACAGAGCACCAGATGAAAAAAAAAAGGGGATTACATGGGATAGAGGAAATCACTGCTACAAAATAGAGGGGAAAATTGTAAAGGGGACAGTGCCCGTAACAGACGAATCAGAAAGAGATTTAGATGATAACCAACACAGCTGATCCTCACCAGGTGATAACAAAGCTCTGTGGTGATTTCTGATAATAAAATGAGCCCACATAAACCTACATCTGCAGTGGGAAACAGAAATCCACCAAGTCCCAGGGAGGTGAACCCTGGGCTTATTCTTGTGTCCATCTTGGCTTTGTCATGATTGGCTTTTTGGTAGATTTAAAAAAAAAATTCTTTTTTATTTGCTTTTTTATTGCATAGAACTGAACCCATGGAGATTGTGCTTTGGCTTCATGGGGAATATGCTAAGCCAAAAGTTGTTTTCTTGACAGGTGGCACTTCTAGACTGAAGCAAACCTTCCTATATTGCTTTGTGTGTCTATTTCTCTGACTGTAGCAACTGTTGGGAATTATATTAGGTTATTCTAGCTGGCAGAATGAAGAACTTCACAAAAAGTTCCCTGAGTAGTTTTATGAAGTTACACTGAGTATCTTTCCTAATAAGAGTTGAAAACTCTTTTTTCCCCCCTGGTTCTCTTTTCCCACCATGTAGGATACTCCAGCCCCAATCTGTCATTTTTCATTAGCACAGGAGTCAAGCTATGGCTATTAATGAAAACTTTTAATGAGGATTTGATGAATAAGTCCTGGAAAAATCAAACTTGAAACAAACAAGCTAAAATCTGTGTCAGATCTACTTTTTGTAGGTACCAGAAATTGGGAAATGAAGGCCTGTATAAAGCATTAGGGAATTTAAACCAACAAATCATATTTGGACTTTTGAAGAGCTTTTGACAAGATATTCAGTTTCTCATAAATAAGACAAGCTCCATTGTCATAGGAAACTAGGTAGGAACTCAAAAATACAGAGGCCTTTTATTCATACAGGGAAAAAATGGAGCACAGTGTGGTCCCAGGGCCGGGACTGCTGAATCATCTCAGCTATGATCAGGAAATAGATGGTATTTTTCACATGACAGATTATTTATATTGTGAAAAATAATGGAAATCGTGTGGATGTGCAAAGGGACTTCCAAAGGCTGAAGCTTATATAAGCTTTGATGGATGAAATTCTGAATTGTCAAATACAAAGCAAAAGACAAGATATAAGGGAAACTGTTCATCTGTGCCTCGCTGATGTAAGTTATAGGCAACAATTGGACAACTGTCTTCCAGGGTATTGCATTAAAATCTCTGCCCAGTGTGCAGAGAGGGGGAAAAAAAGAGGAAAAAAGAAAAGTGGAATAACATCTCTAATGGAACAGCTCTCAAGAAATTAAATAGCGTGATATAAATCACTCGTATGGCTTCAGCTAGAAAATTCTGTTAAGGCTAAGTTAGAAAAAGATCTAAGTGCTAGATGAGGATAAACTCCTGCCAGGTGAAAGGATGAATGATTTGGGAAAGTTTGCGAGGAAGGAGGCGAAGAAACCGGACCTACAACAGTGGCAGGAGAGCAAAACGTGGATCCACCTCCCCTCTAGTGGCCAGTCCCCACCGGCGGCTGCAGAAACCACCCAAACCACAGGGCAGCAGCTTTAAAACAAGCACACACCCGTGGTTTTTTATTCCCCGTTCAATCTGATGTTGCTTCACCGTATATTATTATTTTCTATTCCTCATTAAACTGCCTGCTGCACTCCTGTGTTGTTTCTTGTCATTACTCAGTGCACAAGCTGTTGTGCAGATGGATTTTTTTTTTTCTACCTGCCTGCAAGAAGAGGATACAGAGTGTGACAGGGGCCACGCACACCCTGGCATCAGGAACAATCATAAAATTAAAAAATAAAAACATCTGGAAGTCACTGTACAAGACATCATCGATGCAAAAAAAAAAAAAAAAGGAATAAAAAAAAAGAAACAGTTGAAAAAAAAGGGGGGAAG
>VXBC01012537.1:470176-498804 GCA_013399945.1 Ploceus nigricollis | reverse complement strand
ACTTGCACATTCTAGCCTAAAAAAAAAGAAAAAGAAAACAGAAGAAACCTGGAGCAGAAGTGAACATCCTTCAGCTGCATCTATTGCATCCTCAAGCTAATTAATTCCAGTGTACAAGGCTGTGCTTCTAGGGCAGATGAGAAGTCACAAGGAGTTGTACTTGCCTCTTGTAAAAATCCTTCCATCACCTCAATTTTTTCAATCCCTGCTTCAAATGCCACCCTCAGCAGTGATTTTTAAGATGCAGCAGGTACATTTATGTATTTGATAGGGAGAAATAATAACACTTTCTAAGGTGATTTGCTAAGAAATTGCCTAAGAATGTATTTTTAATTAAGGCTTGTAAGACACTATGCACTCTTGTATGCATTTTAATAATTAAAGCAGGGCTGCTGCTTTCTATAAATTATTCTGAAATTACCTGTTGATTATGTAAGATGGTGCCTTGTTGTATCCTTTGGTGGCTCAGATGGAGTTCAGAGCACCCTTAATTTAATTTGAATAATTAATTTGTTCAACTGAAAGTGAAGAATAAAATCACAAACAAGGCACATTTTGACTTCTCACACATTAAATTTAAAGAACAAACCCATATTCAATGTGTCTTGATAATGTGAGCTTGCTAAAAATAGTCAGACAACAGATTATTCAAAAGACTTGTATATAATGATGTAAGCAATTTGCTCTTCCATTACCAAATTAATTCAAGTTTCTGTACATGGCAAATATTATTTGCTAAGTCTCTTCTGTGTGTATTCTGTGCTTCCAGAGGATTAAAGAAGGAATTTTGTCACTGAAATAGGAAAACAGATTTGCAGATGTAGCAATCTTGTAAAACCCTGAGCTCAGAAAAAAACATTTGCAATGCCACCAAGAAGGAAAAATCATTTCCCAAATTGTCCCAGGTCTCTTCCTACAGAGATTAAAAGGACAATGATGCACCACCTACGTGACTGTTTTCAACTGCTTGCAGGAACAGGCCAGCTCCCATTCCCTTCCCTTGATTAGGCTCAGGATTATTTCATGCCTGTCTCTTGGTTCCTATATTTGTCATCTTACGCATTTTTTGCAAGGTGAACACAAGTTATTTTATTCAGAGGTGTGGAAAAAAAAAAAAAAGTACTGGTCCCTTGCTGCATTAGTCAGGTTTCCATCACTACAAAGTAAAGCATCAATCGGGATGAAAACTCTAGAAATCACTTTTTTTTTTTAATTCTTGCCAACTACATAATTATGCCTCAAATGATTTTGTGCCAGGTGGTTTGGCTAACAGATGGAATGGTATATTTGTTCACTCTTCGTAAACCAAGCTCCTTTCAAAAGCTTGTGAGCCAAAAGTATCTAAATTATTGATTGGCAGTTATATATGCCTAATAAGTAATTAAACTAGCTACAAATTACAGTGACTCCTGTGAGCATTTAAAAAAAAATCATATAGAAAATATGTGATTGTGTCTTTCCAGTAACATTTTTAAATCATGGCAGATAAAAATATTGGTGTGAAATGATGCACTCCAGACAAAAGAGCTTTGGTAGGAAGCAGCTTAGAAATGTCTAAAGCAGGACACTTTGCACAGCAGGGATCCATGGGCTGAGAGAGGGACCTGGGAGAACCCCAGGAGGCTCAGCAAGGCCAAGTGCAGGGTCCTGGCCCAGAATGAGCCAATCCCAGGCACAAACACAAGGCTGAGTGGAGAATGGATGGAGAGCAGCCCTGGGGAGAAGGAGGTGAGGGTGCTGGGGGATGAGAGCTGCACATGCCCCAGCCCAGAACCACCGTGGGCAGCAAGGGAGGGGGATTCTGCCTCTCTGCCCTGCTCAGGTGAGATCCCACCTGCAGAGCTGCCTCCAGCCCTGGGATTCCCAATATGAGAAGGATTTGGAACTGCTGGAGGGAATCCAGAGGAGGCCACAGAGATGCTCCAAGGGCTGGAGCCCCTCTGCTCTGGAGCCAGGCTGGGAGAGCTGGGAATGTTCACTTGGGGAAGAGAAAGCTCCAGGGAGAGCTCAGAGCCCCTTGCAGGGCCTAAAGGGGCTCCAGGAGAGCTGAAGAGGGACTGGGGACAAGGGATGGGGGGACAGGACAAGGGGGAATAGCTTCCCACTGCCAGAGAGCAGTGTTAGATGTGATATTGGGGAGAAATTGTTCCCTGTGAAGGTGGTGAGGCCCTGGCACAGGGTGCCCAGAGAAGCTGTGGCTTCCCCTGGATCCCTGGAAATGTCCAAGGCCAGGTTGGACAGGGCTTGGAGCAACCTGGGATATTGGAAGGTGTCCCTGCCCACAGACAGAGTTGGAATGAGATGGGCTTTAATGTCCCTTCCAACACAAGCCATGCTGTGGTTCCATGATAAGATTAGAAGTTGCTCCTGTAAGATTGTTTTTCACAATCCCAAATATTACCAAAGTCTTACTTAATCAACTAGAGCTTGTGAGCAGATCTAACAAATGCAGTCAGGTTCTCAGGACTCTCCCAGACAACATATCCTTAATATAACCACCACTCTGGAGGGAGAAATTAAACTGAGATCAAACCACAAGGTAACCACTGCTTTATCCATCCTGCATTGGGAGTTACCTGGGGCTCATTCATTTCTTGCCTGCACATCCCAGAAGGAAATCCAGAAACCTTTGTTATGCATGGAATGGCCAGGAGTCCATTTCATCAGGATGTGTCACACTGGTTGGGAATGTGCTCAAGACACAGAGAAGGCACAGAGTAAAGCCAGCCTGGCTGGAAGGTGCTGCACTTGGAGCACATGTGCAGATCAAGTGTGCTGAGGAGGCACAGCAGGCATTTGATGAACAGCACAGGTCAGCAGGTATTTTCAAGCTGGAAACAGCCTGGATTTTTTCCTCCTGTGCCCATCAGCTGGGCTATAAAGGTACAAGAACTCTGTGACAGAGCTGACCCTGTCCCATTAAACATTTCCCTGAACATCTGCAAACATCACTGATCTCCCAGCCTGTGTAATGATCCTCATCATAATCCCACTGAGCTGAGGGCAACAACAGATCCATTTCCCAACCAACCCTCCCATGGGAAAATAGCAATTAATTTAAAAAAAACAAAAAATGAGAAAAGCTTTTTGTCATATTATATTAATATCTGTACTATTGCTATCACAGAGCTGTGCCAGAAACATTGATTTAATAGGCACTGCAAAGCAATTACCATGCAAATAATATTAGCCAGCAATTTATAATTTTTTTAGTGAAGCCCTTGTTTTGGCTAGCAGACCACAGTAACAGATTCCAATAAAACTGGGTAATTGAAAGAAATTGCAAGTGTCTAAATAGCTGTGACACCAAACATATGAAGCAGCAGTTCTCAGCCTGGCCTATTGGTCTGCTTGTGATTTCAAATATGGACAACCTGGGGAGCCAACAAAGGAACAGCCTACACAGCAAAAAGAAAGCACTGAAGCAACCAGAAGGAAAGATACTGAGGAAAACTCTTCACAGTGACATTGGCAAGGAGGACAATGGAGAATAATGCAGAGGGTTTTAAGCCTCTTAGAAAACAGCATTCCTGCCTCAAATCCTTCCTTTTCCCCTGGTTTTCTTCATAAGAAACATATTTTTGGGAGTAAGTCTATATTTGAAGCAATATATACTCATCTATTCATAGAACAGGATTGGAGACTTGCTTAGATTAACTGAAATGTTAATGTCCATGTTCAGCTTCAGAAGTTGCCCATTGATCCTCTTGCCTTGGATTGATCAGAGCAATAGGATTTTACCTAAATCACTTTTGTGTTCTTCCTGTGACTACCAGAAAATGAGCTAAGTCGCTTAGCTCACACCAGAGTGCTGTGACACTCACAAAATTAAGCAAACTGCACATTGCAAGACCTAAAATATTTAATTCCCATACAAAAGAGATACTGACAGCTGTGTACTTCGAGACATAATAACATGGCTAACAATTAAATGATGCCTCCTAGGAAATCTGGGACGGTAAAACATGGCACAGTCAAGTCTGTCATCCCTGGAAAGACCTCTGAAGATCATAATATATTCATGCACTTTCTGAGCAGGGCCAGCAGAAGCCAGAAAGGTCACTGGAAAGCTGGGAAAAAATGCCAATTGTGAAATAGATGAACAATTTTTACAAAAACTTTCAGACTTTGAGAGAGAAAAAAACCTCATCATATTTTCAGCACTCAGTTCACTACAGGACTGAATCAAGAAGCAAGGGAAGGGTAATGGGAAGATTGTGTGCTGTGTAAAGCAGGTTTATGTACAAACTCAGCCTCTTACTGCATCCATCCTAATGTAAGTGAACAAACATAAATGTATCATAAAGCACACGCCTCCTTTGAAATAAATACCAGTCTCTTAATGTCTTTATATCTCCAATAATCTTAATGATCTTAATTAGTATTAATCTCTTAATTATGATAATTTTATCTGACAAGGATACCTATGCTGGCATTATAACTGAATTAATACTTCAGCATTTTACAGCAAAATCTGCCTCATTTCCTCAACAGTTCTTCAGGCAGAATGGCAGCTGACATGACAAAATCAGGCAGGAACACATTTGGCATTTGCCACAAACCTATATCAAGATACACAGTCTTGACTCTGTAGCTTTGCCAAGGAGTAGGAGGATCCACAGGCAAGGATCCCAGTTTTAGACACCAGAGTTTTAAATACAGTAGAGGTGGTTAATAAAGCACCAACTCTCTACACCTGAATTCAGTGCTCAGTGTCAAAGCTTGCGTGGATTTTCACAAACTGGTGGCTCATAGTGCTGGGCTGATTCTGTCACTGCTGTTTCAGATGTGACACTTTTTGCCAGAGAACAAACCCAGGGTCACTGAGGAGAAGGTGTCACTGGCATTACTGTTCCCATCTAATGTGAACAGTGGGATGTCTCCCAATACAAACATGGATCAAGTGCTGGAATGGAATGGACGTTGGCCTAGAACTGCTGTGGCAATAAAATCACAAAACCTGTAGGTGAGTTGATTTCACCCCTCACCACAGAAGCCCTGGAGGGAGCCAAGTTAATTGAGCATAAATTGCAATCTTCCCATTCCGTGTAGGCTTTCACAGCCAAAAGGTTATTTCTAGACTTGTCCTAGGTCTAGAAGTTGGTAGCTCAGTTCAGTTAATTTCCAAGTCTGAGTTTACCCCAGGAATCTAAAAGACTGACAAGGACACCAGGATCACAGAGAAACCAGAACCTCTTTGGTTATGGAGCTTTTCCCTTTGCTTCATTCCACAGATGGGAGCTCAGCATGGCTGATGCTGATTAAACTGGGGCACGTCTGGAGAGATCTGGAGACAGATTTTTTTTTTTTTTTTTTTCCTCAGACACATCACTCCATCAAGGGCTTGGCTAAATCTCACACCAATCTCTAATTCTCAGCTATCAATGCAGTGCTCCTCAATAACCTTGTTGTCTTCTTTCACTGTCAAGGGCTACCTTGGTTGATTAGACAGCTCATAAAACACAAACACTGGTGATTAGACCATTTCCTTAGAACTCTGTGAAAGAGGTTAGAGATTTGAAACATATCAGTGCTATCAGAGAAGAAAAAAAAAATTGTTTTACTTCTGCCATGGTAACTAAGAGACGTGATTCTCAGATCACAGTCTGGTTCATCCAGAAGGTTTCTACCCCTCTAGTGATGTTACAGCCTTCATTTTTCTGGAAGTTTCTGCTAAATTTGTGTATTCAGCTGGCTGACTTCAGGTTTTTCAAAGATAAGTTAAAATTCTCCAGAATTATGCTGGCAAGGGAGTATCAGCTCCCCCCAGATATCTGGAGGATTCTTGGGAGTGTGAAGCCAGGGCTCTGGACACATTTCCTTGCATGGATAGAAAATGAGTGGTCTCACATTTCAGAGTCAAGAAGGAATAGTCTTGAGCCACACAAGGACACACCCTGCCAGAGAGGAGAGCAGCCTGCTGAATGTGACTTTGAACAGCTACTTCCAGAAGCAGCCATAATTTCAGCAGTAAATTCCACTAAAAGAACTGAAATCACCTCCAGCAAGGTCCTTTAGCTCTGACTGATTGTGCAATACAAGTTTCCCCAGTAAGGCTCACCAAGTGTGGCACTCCAAATTCACACCCCACTTCAGAGAAATTTCCTCAAGTAGGTAAGTAATGTCTTTTGAAAATAGAGATTTGCCTAATGTCAGAAACAAGAACTCCTTGTAATAAGGTACTGCCACCAGCATATCAAATGGCTGAATTAGAGCTAATTGAATACTTTCAATCTAGGCTGGTGTCACCAGCCCCTAGAACTGCATCAGATGATATTCACAAGATAAGAAACTCTATTCCAGACAAAAGTGGCTCTGAAAAACGATACAAGATTTTCAAGTCTTCTGTAAGGGAAACAGTTCAATTGTCTTCTATGCAGGGTAAGATAAGAATCAATCAGCTCGATTTGGAATAAAAGAGATTTGTATTCCATATTAGAAAGCATTTGCTAACTGTAAATATAGTTCAGCACAGAAGATGAAGAAAGTTCTGTTTGTGCCCAGAATTTCAGCATTTTAATCCTTTATTGCAACTGAACTGAATTAAGACTCTTCCAAATTACTGTCAATATTATATTACTTTTTAGGAACTGGAACATTTTGTATTCTACTATGAAAAATCAAGACCTTCTTCACTTATGTCACCTCATAATATTTCCTTAATTTAAAGAAATCTACACACACAAATATTTAAGTGAAATATATATGTGCATGCATGCGTATTCACAAGTTTCTGACAGCACGCAAACTGACACGTAATTAAATCATTAAATTGAATTAAGGGAATTTTCAGGGAACAATAAAGCTGGTGTGTAAAGCTGTGTGCTGGGATTCTGAGGTGTGAAATTCCTGCCCCACCAGCCCCTCAGCAGGTCTGTGGGCTGCTGTAGGGAGAAGCTCAGCAAGGTTTGATAGAAAAGTTGGTGTCACTCAGAGGGGCACGAACTCACACTTTTCCTTGGAAGTGCATCCATATATTGTCACTAATTCACTTTGGATAGACTGAACACTGCTGCTCTTCAAGGTAATGGAAATTCCTGTTGACTGACAGCACAGACAGACCATTGCTTAGTGATTTTGAAAATAAAGTGTAATTGGAGACTGAAACAAGGACATGCTGTCAGCTTTATTCTATTTCCTTGTTTTATATATAACATAAAGGTAGAGTAGGACAGAGCTGTAAATCCCTGGGTTTATTTTATTAAGCTCCTAGTTTATAAATTGGACTATTTTTGATCCCTGCTTTTTTCAGTTGCTTTCATTCCAAGATTTTTTGTTATTTCAGTTTAAAGAAGGAAGATTGCCAGAAGAAAGAATGGGCATCACTAACTCAGATTGTTCACATTCAGAGCAGGACTAAAATTTTAACAATTCCAAATGAGTTTGACGACAGGGATAAGGAACAGCTTAATTCAGCAATGTCTTTATACCTTCATTTCTAAAATATTGCACACAAGTCTATTAAACATTGTTATTCAGAAGCTAAAATGACAGAAGAAAATAATGGAAAGCATTTTAAGAAACTATCTAGATTACTTGCCTGCAAAAAGTCAAAATCAATTGTATCATTCTTGACAAATGTGGCTGTTATCAACACCCGCCACTGATAAGGATTTTGCAGCATCCTCAGGCAAAATCCTTCTGTGCTGTATTCTCATTACTCCTATTACGCTGTCCTTAATTCTAATCTAAACCATTCCTGCTGCAATGTTACTCCAGAACTATTTCTCCCATCCAGTAGCAAAATGAAACCTGTTTATTCTATTCCACTTTGCAGCAGCATTTTGTGTTGTTCAGGACCTGGAGGAAAAATCGGTGCAATTTTCACTTGTCCAGACAAAACACCAGTTCACTCTATCTCCTCTCATAGACCTGATTTTTTTTCTAGGTCTTTGATCATTATTTTTATATTCATTTTCAATCAGACTTTATCTTTTTTCAAGCCTGTACCCCAAACTGATGCAGCATTCAGCAGCGCTCTTACCAGTGTGCTGGGGTGATATATTCTGCTTAGAATATCTTAGAATAAGATGTTATGGTTATGGTGCACTGTAACTGACTGACATCTTTCCCAAAGAATCACTGCACATTGGATTTGTTGTCCCTTTTTATAAAATTCATGTTTTGGTAGGTAAAGATATAAGAGAAGAAGATCAAAGTAAGATATTTAGGATGACAAAAGGGCTGGAGCATCTCTGCTATGAGGACAAGGGGTGCTTACCTGGAGAAGAGAATATTCCAGGGAGAGCTCAGAGTCCCTTCCAGTGCCTGAAGGGGCTCCAGGAGAGCTGGAGAGGGACTTGGGACAAGGCATGGAGGGACAGGACACAGAGAATGGCTTCCCACTGCCATTCCCAGGGTGGGTTTATTTGGTACATTGGGGAGAAATTCTGCCCTGTGAGGGTGGTGAGGCTCTGGCACAGTTTTCCCAAAGAAGCTGTGGCTGCCCCTGGATCCCTGGAAGTGTCCAAGGCCAGGTTGGACAGGACTTGGAGCAATCTGGGATAGTGGAAGGTGTCTAGTTGGAATAAGATGAGCTTTGTGGTCCTTCCAACTCAAACCATTCCGTGATTGTATGATTTTGCTTTCTTATGAGTAAATATTGAAGCTCTGCATATCTGTAGTCTGTGTTTTGTTTAACATCTCAGTTGCATTCATAAAATTCAGTTCTGGCAATGCTGTGTATACATGAAACCACATTCTTTTAAGGCACCACTTTTCTTTGGGTGAAGCAGCTCATTCATCTAAATTGATCACACATAAACACATTTGCACTAGCAGAGCTGTTAATTTATATGCCTATTTCAGCCAGGCACTTAACCAGAAATATCCTTACCCAGAAATACAGGCTTTTACAGTGACCTAAACTGGGAATAAGCCATTAAATATAAAATAACAAGTCCTTTGTCTCACAACCTGCAGTCTGGAAATACACCATATTGGAAAGCATTTTTAGGAATTATTTGAAGGAAATTTTGTTTCAGAAAAGAATTTACTCATCAGAACAATTATATACTGGGCAAGACACTACTGAGCAATACTATTTTATAAGTATATTGAGAGGTTTTTTTGTCATGTGAAGTGGTTTCATTTTCTTCTCCCTCCCAGGGAATGGCAGCTCTCCTGACAGCGCTGCAGTGCTTCCTCTGGATGTGGCCCAAGTAAGCTGACATTTGAGAGACATCAAAGAGGTGACAGGAACTATATTAACTTTTATGAAAAGCCAAAGCTGACTTGAGAATACCTCAAACAAAATCAATCATTCAGTATTGTCTAAAACAGGGTTAAATTACATCCCAAATGTTATTTTAAGCTCTGATCTTTGCTGTAGGTTTTAATTAAACATTTTTAATAAAAAAAAAATACAACAAAGGACATATCAGGAAGAATGCTTTAATGAGAATATGAATATTCAGATGGGAGATGTGAAAGCTAAAGCTCTGTAATGACCTGATTCAAAGGTCAGTGAAGCAAACAGAGAGACTTCACATATCACAAAATCACAGAATGGTTTGGGCTGGAAGGGACCACAAAGCCCATCTCATTCCAGCCCCCTGCCATGGGCAGGGACACTTTCCACTGTCCCAGGGTGTTCCAAGCCCTGTCCAACCTGGCCTTGGACACTGCCAGGGATCCCGGGGCAGCCACAGCTTCTCTGGGCACCCTGTGCCAGGGCCTCCCCACCCTCATAGGGCAGAATTTTTCCCCAAATTCCCATCTATCCCTGCCCTCTGGCAGTGGGAAGTCATTTCCTGTGTCCTGTCCCTCCATCCCTCGTCCCAAGTCCCTCTCCAGCTCTCCTGGAGCCCCTTTAGGCCCTGGAAGAGGCTCTGAGCTCCCCCAGGATCCTTCTCTTCTCCATGTGAGCACCCCCAGCTCTCCCAGCCTGGCTCCAGAGATTTGCTGTAGACCTGATATTAACCAGCCAAGGATCAGCCCCTAATTGTCAATAAACACAAAGGTATCTCACACAAATTTCTGATTTTTATCACAAATTCCCTGTGTTTTTCTTTCCCCTCTGACTTAAACAGCTGTGTGCACACAAATCTCCCTTTCCTTGTCTCCAAGACTCACAACTTTGGGCTGTTCTTTCTTATGCACCTTCCCATGCAAACAGCTTCTTCCTCCACACCTTTCTTGCCTGATTTTTTTTGTTCCATCCTGTCCTGTCTGTTTGCAGACCTGGCACCAGCATCTCTTCCTTGTCTCTCTCTGTTGGCTCCAGCTTTATCCCCTTCCACATTTTCACAAGCAAAAACATCTTCATGGCACCAGTCCAGAAAGGGTCTCTCAATATCTATGGCCTGTGGCTACAGACCTGAATTTATGATTATTTTCTCCATATCTAGCCAAATCCTCATATATTTTTTTTTATTTTTATCTATTACAAGTCTTTTTCTTCTCTTTTTGCTAATTTCATGCACACATTTCCTGCAAGTGCATTGCATCCTCAAGGCTCACTTTTACTCAAAGCACATATTAAGCTAGAATGCCTTCCAAATATACTGAATTTCTAAGTTTAGCTGTAATATCAGGTTTTCAGACATTTGCTCCAGTTTCTGCTTGGGCTGTAATCTCTCTGGGACATGCTTTGTGTTCTCATTTGCATTCTGAATGTAACATTTCATAAATTATTTTTTTAAATGTTAATTTTGTTGTTGTTGTTGTTGTTGTCACTTGTGACTTTAGCATTAAAGCTGTATCACAGTTAGCATTTAGAAAAGTTTGGTCTTTAGAAGGTTTCTGTTCAGTCCTAATTCAGGAAAAAATTGCCTGGATTTAATGAAATCTCTGACTAAATCCAGACTGACGTAACACTTCGATCTGTGAACACTGGAAGTTTTCCATGACGTAAATGAATCCAGAGAAATAATCTAGAGACATATTATTAACAAGAACATTTATATATATATATATGATTTAATGCTAAAGATTATCTGATTGGAGATACTTTTTTTGTACATGTGTGTGAGTAACCACAGCCTGCTATGTCCTGAGCTTTACTGCTTTTCTTGGAAATAATTACAATTATTCCCAAAAATTATTCCCATGTGGACGCAGACAGAAATGCTGATTAGAACACATTAGCAACTTTACTTGGTATATTCAGGATTAAATACATCTTTTTATGAACATTCTTTTGTAACTGTCTCATTTTCAGACTTCAGAGCAAGGACTGCCAAGAGTTTGAATCCAATCAATTTCTTTGTGAGTCCACATTTGGAGTCCAATTTGGATAAACCATCCTTGTATTTCACATGGACACTCCACGACTGTTAAAAACAGCAGTTCATCTCTTCATTCCAATGCAATCCCCAGCTGAATTAATGAATTCACTGCCTAGCCTTGAATCTTTACTGTTTGATTTAGCACAGACAGGGTAAGTCCCATATATAATCTCCCCCTGGCACCTCTCTCTCTCCCCCCCAATATGTAAGTGTATATATTAGATTATAAATACTATATAAATATAGAGATGGATATGTATATTCATGCTGACTGATATTTCTGTTCCAGCCATGCTATCACTATCAGTGAGATAAGACTAATCCTAAGAATTTCTTGCATTTCTTGTATTACATTTACAATAATTTAATATTATCAAGAAGTTAATACTTATCAGCATCTTCTGGAGCTCTTAGAACTAATTTTAACAGCAGAGAGTGTGCCCACCCTGCTAAAAATACAGATGCAGTAAAGAGAACCTTAAGAAGAAAATAAGTTTCTATTATAAGGACAGAGACAAAATACTTCCTTCAGTCCCTCATTAGTTATCTATTTTAATGTAACTGATGCTGTTGTTTTGCCTTTAGCAAACACAGAGCCTTGGTGAAGGCCCAGCAGTGATGCCCAGTCAGGAGTGGCAAAGATCCCAAAGATATTTCAGCCTTATCAGATAATAATGCTGCTGCTGAAAGCCCCTTCATCAGGATCTTTAGATGGCTCTGCTAAAACATTTTTCTTTCTGACTTGCCAGCAGCTAAACTTACAAGACTTCAGTGACAAATGATCTGTTTAACCCTCCAGAAAGGAACTCCAACTTCCATTTTTATCTCTGAACGACCAGACAAAGACACATCACCTTTCAAGGAAAGTGAATGCAATCTCAAAGTTTGGAGAAGCATCTCAAAAATATCATTTCACCACTGTGTTTTTGTCTTTTTGTTTGATGGCTTTTGGGAAAAGAAGAAGGTATATACAGAATACAATAAAAATCTGATCTACAGCAAGATTGCCTTAAATTCCTGAGAGGTTATTAATTAAGCAGAACAAACTAATTATGTAAGTTTTTATCTTTCAGAGGTAGAGTCTGGAAAAACCACGTGTCTCCTCAGATTTTAAGTGTCATAAATGAGTTGATGCAATGACAGAGTCAAAGAGAACAGGTGTAGCTGGGACTTTTGGAGGCTATTTAATATTTCCCTTTCTCTGTGTTATTGTGTTATGACCAGCTAGAGGATTTTTTTTTTTTTGAATCTCAGACTTTTAAACAAAGTGAGTTTTGTTCTATTGCTAAGTTTATCTTAAAAAATGGTGAAGTTTTATTTGATAAGAGATGTCCTCCTGTAAGGAAGTCTTGACTAAAGCAGTTAATTTTCACAGACGCATAAAAAACCAAACCAGGAGATCTGCAAAGTCATTTTGTACTTATACAGCTCTCAGAGAAGGCAACAATATCTCATTGACTTTAGCATCAGATCTACTTCTTCCAGTACAAGGACATTATTTTTATCTAAAAGCAAACTGGTCAAGGGACTTTAGATTCACTGAGGTGGAGTAAATCCATATTTGTCTTGACCCTCTTGGTCAAGACATCATGGATTTTCAGCTTTAATCCTCCTTGTATTCATTTCATTCTCTCACAAACCACTGGAACTAAGAGTTACATAATCAGCTTCAACAATTTCTCTTTTCTTTTTTTTTTCCCCATATCCATGCTTTTCAAACACCTACATACATATCACATCCTCCTGAGTTGCTCCAGATCCAATGTTTGAACTAATTCTTCATGACAGGATGTCAATGTCAAGCATTATTGAGCCTTAAACAGAGGCAGTGATTGCCAAATGTAATATTCCAGCATCTTCCCAAGCAAACTGTTGAGAGCTGATTGAAGGGAGGGGCTGATTCAGCTGCACTTACCTACTCTTCCAAAAATAGCTTTTTAACCTCTTTCTTCTATAACATTGGTTTCTGTTTCTTTGCTCTGAAGGGTGAAACAGTTCATTGCTCTGAGGGCTCATATAAGAATTACGTTCAATTTTCATCACTGGAGCAGAAAAAGCTGTGAAGCCAAGGCACAGCAAAGCCACTCTTGACAAATAATGTGTGGTCTGCTTTCCTTTCACAATGTAGTGGGAATGAGACAATGGTGCAGCTCAAAGGAAATTTTCATGGGCTTTTGAAAAATAAATACAGAGCTCAAAATTGTCTTTAAATTTTGAATCAAATGTACTTTAACAACCACTGTTAAAGTGGGTGACTCATAAAGAGATGGTATTACATAGGCAGGGAAACAAAATTGTGAAAAAAGTGGATTTATTTTTTAAATTACTGTAATATATCACTAAACCATCTTTATATACATACATCTTAAGAAAATAATGACAAAAATTCAAGCCAGGCCACATAAGTGGAAATCTGGCATAATTAATACTCTTTTTGACAACTGTGAAATTCCTGTTTTCAATTTGTAATTCAGCTGAGCCGATGACAGATTTCTCCTCATCATCACTGATTTATGAGCTCATCTTATCAACTTTTCCCCCCTTCCCACACTATGTACACAAGCTGAGGCAGTTTTTTTATCCTCAGAACAAAGGACAGCATTTCAAGAAAAACTATCAAATTGTGTATATCCATAATTGCCTTTTGAAATTAAGCAGATTCTGTCTGGATGCCACAGCTCAAGTACTCTAAGGAAAGGACATAAACAGAAAGCAAAACTAGAAGAACAGCATATGATCGTCTGAATGTCTCAAATATCTTCTCTTTTTTTCCAGGGTTTTGGGTTTTAGTTTGGTTTTTNGACATAAAGAGAAAGCAAAACTAGAAGAACAGCATATGATCAGTCTGAATGTCTCAAATATCTTCTCTTTTTTTCCAGGGTTTTGGGTTTTAGTTTGGTTTTTAGCTTTTTTATTTATTTAATTTATTGGTTGTTGGTTTTCTGTTAGATGGAACCTGATAATTTGCTCATATTCTACTTTAATGGAAGGACTTTCACGAGAAGCAAGTGAATTGTTGGATCATTAATTAGCACACTGCTACTAAAAATATGATTAATAAGATGAGCAATAATTCATCTAACATTGATATCATCCAAAGAGGAGAAATGCTCAATGAGTGTCTATTTAGGTATTTATAAAACATTAGCTGATAATGGAATATTTCACATTCCAGAGTTAAGAAGGAAGATATTAAAGAGTAACTCCAATAGAAGCTGGAGATTTGAATCAGAATGTTTTAATTGGTTTGTGTTAGAGAATATTAACAGATCTAGTTGGTCAGTGCTCTGGGGTGGAAGGGGAAAAAGTACACAAAGAAAAATGGCCATAAAAATGCATTTCAGAAGTCAAACCAAACAAAAGGGGAAATGGAGATTCTCTAATATAATTATTTTGGGGCTGGAATTTTTACAACTTTTCATTTTAGGCAGAGAAACCTCACTGAGTATACAAACATTTCAAAAATTCCAGCATTTAACTTCTCAAAGTAAAACTCATCACCCACTTCTTCTTGTCTGTCCTTCCTCTTTTACAACTGCAATCATCTTTTTGACCTCACACTTCCCATCTGAAGGATAAGGCTTGGAAGACAGGAGTGTAGCCATGCAATTATGGTACTTTTATTATCAGAAGTCTGTCCTTGTATGGAGCTGCAGAACAGGCAGGTAAGAGAGCCTGGCTGATTCTTCTGATTAGCTGAATAATCAGGCAGTTGTTTCTCCAAATGACCTTGCCTGTTATGATACAGTTTATTATTATCAGCTTCCTTACACTGCCTGCTCTCTAAATACTCCTCTCTCTATTGTAATCTCTTCCCTGACTCAGGAGAATATATTTTCTCCTTTACTTTTCTTCCACTGAAATTGTCAGCATCTCTCATGGTGCCTCCTCTTTAACCTCTTGGATCAAGGTAATTGAATGCTTATCTCTTGTTTAAATGATACCATTTAAAGTTTCATTTCAATAATATTTCACAGCACATATGATACACACAAGTTTCTGTAACCCTGCCAGGGAAGGAAATTTCTACAGAAACACCAGGGTCAGTTAATATTTCCAGTTCACTTATCAAACATCACATTAATTCATTCAGCCTGAAATTCATACAAGGAATTTGTTAATTGTATTCAGGGGTCAAGCTCTACAAAAACCTTGTAGGAAGGATATTGTGTAAGAGTTTCTTGGGTACATCCTCCAGAACAGTGGTGTGGGAAATACAGCATCTTTAAACAACCACATTTGCAAGAAAAAGAGTATTTAATTTGAATAACTACCAGGTATGTGGCAGCAATGGTATGTGCTTCTTTTTGCTCTTGGTCCTACAGAGGCAATTCAGTTTACCTGTCTCAAATACTAGAAAAAAAAAAATCAGTGCAAGTAGTTTTGTTGTTGTAATTTATGGAGCTAATTTAGAAAAAAACATAGAATGTCAGCAAAGGGAACTATTTTTATCACAGTCTATTGTTTAACAACCCTTCACGGTCAACAAATTTAGTGCACCTATAAAATGCAAGGCAGCTGCAGGGGATGAACCAGCAGTTTAAAAATACTAAAGAGCCAAAAATTATCCAAACCCCCATCTCCCTGATCCACTGATACTGCATGGAAGTAAAGTGTATATACAGTTTTCACAAAAAGTTGTCAGAGTTTTAAAATTGGACAATTTTAGGATGCAATTAAAGCAGTTATTAAAATTAGGAGAGTGAGTGACTGTCCAGAGCTGCAAGCTGAGTTGCTGTGCTCAGAAATAAGCAGCAAAATCCTCACAAACCTGAGTTGAAGTCCAGAGAAGAATGTTGTGACAGACAGAGAGGACCAAATTCACACTTAATGAAACTTTTAACTGAAAATTTATAATGCTGCCATAAGATAGAATTTCATAAAAATAATGTTGGGGGGGGGTTGATCTTGTTTCTGTTTGATTTGCATCCTGATGGCTTGGGAAACCATTAATCATTGGGCTCACTCTCCAGTTTCCAGGGAAAAAGAAGGAATTGCTTGAAAAAGCCTTGATTTTTTTCCCTGTTTCATTAGGTTTCATCTAGCCACCACGTATCTGGCTCTGTATTGACTATTTTTGTCTTTCTGCTTCCATTCCTGCTGCTGTCAAGCCCACATCCCTTCTCTCCCCCACTGAAATCTCCATCACCAGCTCTGCCCTTCAACCTCCCTACCTGCTCCTCTTCCCAGCACTCTTGCAGGATTTCATCTCCTTCCCTGGAGTCAAAGATACAGCTCAAAGATTTGGGCATTGACAAATATTTCTGTGAAAAGCTTGCAAAAAATCTTAAGGAAAAGAAAAATCAAAACAAGGAGCTGAAAGCCTGTTCCAAGGAGCAATGAAGGAGAACCTTTCCCCACCTGGCTGAAAACCTCTAAGGCAGCACAGGGCAGACTCTATTAATGCTTGGCTGAGTAGTATTTAGCTTAGAAATCTGCTGTGTGTAGCAGCCAATAAATATTTGATCTGTGCTCTTATACTGTGTGTATAGGACTTGCAGAGCCTCCCTGTACTCAGCAAAAGGTGTCCAAAAAAAAAGGGATGCACGGGGCTAAATTTTCCTGATAGTTTTACCAGTGATAGAGCTGGTGACCCCTAATTTTACATCACTGCATGAGTAACCCAATCCAAGCCAAAATCCCACCATTCCAAAGAAAAATCACTGCTATTGTCAGCATTTTGCAGCAGCTTCCTAAGTACTGAGTGTATTTATGCAGGCTAACAATTCAATTTTATGTTATGAATGCTGTTTTATCTTCCATTTTGTGCTGGAACCTTCAAGAGAGAAGCATTTCTGCTTCAGCCACAGCACGGAATGTGGAGGACAATCAGAGTCTGTGAGGTGGCTGATTTTTCATTCAAATGGAAACAGCATGGCACAAATAGTTGGCCACTACCCCAAAGAATCCATCCTGCCAGGCTGCTTTACAATCCTCCACTTTAGGAGATGGATCACCTGGTTCCTTTCCCTGCCTTTTTTTTTTTTTTTTGAGAAATTTTCAACTAACACTCCATTATTGCCGGGATTCAGGAGCAATTTTTAATAGTCTGTTTTTTACTTGGAGCGTCTGGTATTTTCCTAAGGAACTGAAATTTCTTAGAAGGTGCTCAAAACCACATCTTTGAGTAGGTGGCCTATGAATTCTCCTCCTGTGGATAGTTTTGAAGTCAGCCAAGAAAAAGTGGTTTTGGTTGTGGGTTGCTCTCCTTTGAGGATAGATTAAATTCAGGACAAAAGTGGGAAAAGTAAAAAAGGAGTCTCTCAGTTGCTAAATGACCTGCCATAGCCTGATAGCCATGGTCTAAGGCTATTTAGTCATAGACTCCACATTGTTTTTCCTGGGAAAAGCTTATCAAAGTGACAAAACCCATTTAAACCTGACAGAAAACACAGCAGACATGAAGCATTTCTGTACAATCACATCCTGATAACTCTTCTCCTCACATCTTCCCTTTGCCTGAATGTGAGATTTCTACATACTGGACCTTATTATCCCTGCATTTCAGAGACCTTTGATGTCTCTGTTCACATTTTGCAAAGAAACTTTTGTTTTCAGTTCTGAGGGTCACTCTAAGATCAAAAAGCCCTTGTTGATAATCAAAAGCCTAAAGTTTTCTGTGTCTCTGGGTCTTTGACTTCAAAATACCTACGAAAAAAATCAGTGCAAAAGGAACAGCATGGAATTTCATAGAATCACAGAATTTCTGAGGTAGTTTATCCAGATAATCTCTAACAATACAGAGACAGTGTTAATCAGAAATATTACCTATTAAAAAGTGCCAAATTTACACTTGCATCAGCTTTGGTCTTATCATCCCTGAGTTATGAAGTCATCCAGTCTTTCAAAAACATTTCTCTTTGTCTTTTGTTCCACAAGAAAAGCAAGTGCTTTCTCCTAAGGATAGATTTTCCATATATATATATATATCAGAATATTTCAGTTCATAGCATGCATCAACAAGTGGATATATCAAAGGAAAAAATAAATATCTTTGCTGAGGGATTGGAATAGATGATGTTCAGGATAAAATCTGGACTATTCAGGAAAGGGTCTGTGTAAGTTGGTAGCTGATGTTAGACTGGGATGGGTCTCTCTAAATCAGGGAGTTCTTTCTAGCTCCCTGCTTTCTAATCCTGGGGTCTGATGGTGATTTAAAGGAGAATATTTTACACAAGCCAATAATAATAATATCCTTACCAATACTGCAAATGTTTTATGTGAGACTGCAGAACAGTCTGCATTCCTGCTTCCCTGTGTTCATAACTCCTGCAAACCTTCACACTCCTCGGGTTTGTTTTTGTCAGAAAGATATTTCCACTTCTTTGGATGGAAGAAAGAGCTCCAATTCGAGCAGGGAAAATAATTATAAAATAAAATGAGAACAAAGCTGGAAAATGAGTGTAACACAGACCTGCATTTATGGCTGAAATCAGCCTGGCGTGAGCACAGCAGGGACACAACACCAAAGTCCTCTGACTGTAACAACCACAGCTTTGGAAATAAACTGAAATCATACCTAGCAGGAAAGAGAGGTGGCTCCTTCCCATTTTTTGCAGTGCTATGAAATATTCTGTAGTTCCAAACTGTTCCTGAGCTAATTTCACAGTTAGTGCTACAAAGGCATGTGCAGGTAATGCCCCTCAGAAACTTGAATAAATGAATTACTTGAATTCATTCATTAAAAGGGAGTGATAGTTCTGGCATAAACCCATTACTCACGAGCCAGGTTACATAATTTTTCTAGACCTGCTCATGCTACTCTGTGTCTCAAGCTTACAGGTGACAACAGAGCTCCTCTAGGAAGATAAACTGATCCACAGACACACATTTTTTCCACGCTAATCTTCTCCTTCAAAGAACACATAAACAACAGCACTGGGAACTCCTACATAAATCACACAACTCAATAACTTTTCCACCTGCATATTTTTCTAATCCTGTCTTAAAAGATGCTGTGATTCTCCATAACAGAAAAAGGAAGCTCTTTGTCTCTGCAGATGAATAGCAAACAGAAAATAAAATACCCCACAGAAAGGCAATGTTTGGGATTTTTTTCTTTTTTAAATAAGAAGATCCTGATTCATCAGTACTGGACAATTTTGTCAAGATTTTAGTTCCCTTTCCTGAACTCACTCTCTGAAATGAGGAAGACAGACAAAAAATAATTCCAACAGACAAAGGGCAGAATAAATAATTCCCCTTGTTACAAATCAGTGAATGTCTAACTGTGTATGCAAACTGAAAGTTGCAGTGGGAGACACTAAATCCACACTTTTATTGTTTTGATTGCCAGGTTCAAATCCTTGTATCAATTCCTGTACTCCTGTTATTCTGTGGTAAAAGGCTGGTGTGGGTCTGTGTTTCAAAATACCTTCTGCATTCCACAAAAAACCTTCATGGCATAACAAATGGCTTTTATAACCCTCATTTTCAGTAAATTTTTTTGGTATATAAACACACAAACACATACATATGTGTAAATAAACACAAATTTACCTACAAGGGCAACAGGAAAATAAAAGGCATAACTGAAAGCCACAGAACAACATGTGAAATTATGACTTGATTGAAACAGATTATTTCCATTATTAGAGATAGCACTCTATTAATATTAATTCAAGGCTAAATAACTGCAATGCTTAATTATTTGATTAAACAGGCAGCAAGCTCTTCTTGGATCCTCTCAATAAACTATTACTATTGAGGCTGAGATCTCTTGTGCCTGAGAAGCTGGGACAGCAAATCATGCAAAGACATGGGGTTTTCTCCTCCTGTATTTTTCCCTCAAGGCTGACAATACACATTTTGAGAAGAGGGGGAGAAGAAATTCTGAGCAAATCAGGCCCTAAAGTTCTACAATTGTATACAGCTGTGAACAAAAACTTCCTTTTTTCCTTTTTTTTTTTTTTAGGAAGGTGTATACATTTTGAAGTCTAGACATTTTGACATTAGACACAAACATTAAAGCTTTCAGATGGTACCTGAGCTGAGATTATGTGTAACCCAACCAGAATCTGACTCAATTGATTTTTAAGACCCTTCACAGTCGTTCAAACTCCCCACCTGATCCATTTAATTCTGCCTGCTGCCAGGTACCAAAGGGATTATGGCTTTGCACCTGCTAGAAGTAATTGATTTAGGATGAGAGAAGTCTAATTCTAAGCACAGAAGTGATAACCAGATGGGGATGCATTCCTCAAAGAAATCCAAGCCCTCTGTGTGAATAAACAATGATTTAGGGAAAATTAAACCTGAATGTTGACTCTGAAGGCTGCTGAGAAAGATGTTCAGACATGGCAGTGAAACATCAGTGATATCAACACCATTCTCAAAAGAATTGTGAAAATCTGAGGACTGCAATCTGAGGATTGCACTGAAGGTTGTAGGAGGAAGTCCTCTCTCCATGCTCAGGCTTCCCAAATTGTTTACCCGAGCCCTGATCAAGCAGACACCAGCACCTATTTTTAGGCTAAGCAGCAGATAAGCAATTCGTAGAATAGGAAATTCAATATTAAGTGCCTGGTGTGACAGCCCCACTCCCAGGAGTTTCCTGGTGCCACCACAGAGACCATCACTGGAGGGGCTGATGAAGATCACCAGATGCACACACTTCACTGCCAAACAAGTAACAATAACAGCTGAAAACAAATTAACCTATTAGCATTGACTGAATGGGGAAGGAATTAAAAAAGAAATTAATCCCTCCAAATCAGAAGAATTGGGAGGAAAATTCATTAGCAAAATTTCTGCAAAGACTCAGGGTTTATAAAAGAAGCTTGAGACCCTTTTCACTTCAGAAGCCTCTTAACAAAGTGATATTCTACAGTGTCTTTTTACTTATTTTTATATATCCAAAGTGAATGTGATTATGTCTTAGAGGAAATTATTTATATAATAAATCATCAGACACCACCAATCTAAGAAACTGTTTTGACCACCTATGTCAAATGAACTGAGTTTTAAAGGTTAAATTGAGTTTGCTGTTGTAGTTACAGACTGGTATAAACTCTGTGAAAAAAAAAAATTGCAGCCTATATAATTTCTATCATCATTAAAATGTCATGACATTCAGTCCTTAAGTTACAAAGACCATTCTGAAAATTGAAAGGAAAAGAGATTTTGAAATAAATGACATGACCTTCAGTTCTTTACCACTGAACAGAAATTAAGGTGAAATTACATGCCTCTAATACCCAGACTGCATTCACATTTCACCAAAAAAAAAAAAAAAAAATAAAAAAAACCACGGAACGTATTCACAAGAATTCCAGAAGAATTTGATCCCCTAAATTCTTGGATATCTAAAAGTTTGGATGATAATATAACATACTTATCTGAATCTTATATGTAATACCAACATTCTTTTACGAAGCTCTTTAAAGTCTGTAACACCACTGGAGAAAATCAGCCCATTTTTAAAGTATCTGTGACCTTCAGTAACTCAACCACTAAAATATCATAAATAAACATTTCCCACCTATTACCAGTAAGAAACAAAGGTGAGGACAGGTGTGGGAATTTACAGCCTTCATGGTGTCTGAGGGCAGATTGCAAACTCCCATCCTATCGAGACCATTTCCCACTGAGGTATTGGTGCGTCAAGGCTTGAAATCAAACACCGGTCCCGTGGTCCACACACCATTTTTCTTTCCAGCATATCATTTGATCAGACTGCAGGAATGTGACCTGGAAAATTGGGAAACCCTGAATCATAAATTATCCCACACCTCTGCCAACAGGATGGGCACTGGAGCAGCTGGGAAGTTTCACTTTTAATCCAGTTTAAGGCATGTTGCACCCCCGAGCCTCGTGCTGGTGCTCAGCCTGAGCTGAGTGACTTCACAATTGTGTTTTCTCAATATGCAATAGTAACAAAATGTAATAAAAATGTTAATGAGGTAGATTAAGTGCAAGAAGTTAAGTGTTGCTGATAATATCATAACTCTGTGTCAGCTATCTTGTGCACAACATCCACACTGAGTTAAGGGAAGGAGGAGTCGTCAGCTGCTCTTTGTATTGAATGTGACAGTTTGTGAAACCCAAAAAAATCTCCTCAGATAATGAATTCACAATATAAATTCAAAAAGAAAATATTTTTCAGGGGTGTGGAACATCTTTTGTTCAGATNAGGAAGGAAGGGAGGGAGAAAAACATGCAACATACCCAAATACATGTCAAAAAGAAAATAGACTGGATATGTACTGGTGATAGTAACCTGGTTTCTTTCTTGCTCTGTGCTTCTCATGTATTTTCCCAGGAGCTGGAGTGTGCTTGAATTTCCAGGTATCTGAATTGTAGGAAACAGCCAGACTCCCCACACAGAAATAATTCTCCTTTTGGTAAAATAACAGAGGAGCAAAATGAGAGGAAGAAACTCCGCATCCCACTGCTGACTCCCCTGTGCCTTTGCCCAAGCTCACACCAGCCAAAGGAATACACAAGTACCAAAAAGCTTCAAATCCTCACTGCAAAGTTTAAGGTAAGCTCCCTTGGATTTCTAAAAACACAGAGCACCTCAGTGGTCCCAAATGACAAGTTGTCTCAACTCTTTGTTAAAAAAGAGAAAAGAGGGAGGAAAAAAAAAAAAAGAAGAAGAAGGACAAAAAAAAGGAAAAATAAAGAGAAATCATTTACTTCCACTGATAATGGAAGTATCTGGCCACGAACTGGCCATGAACCATGGAGTGCTTCAATATAATGTAGGCATTTTTGTCATTTCACAGCAAGCCTTTATCAGCTTCACTTGACAGACACAAAATGTACATTTTATAGCAGTAAACAGCAAATCCCTGCTTTCCAACTTTATTCTAAAATATGTATTATCAATAATTTAAGCACTATACACCTTGCACTGGCTATTTTCTTGATTGTACACCTAGACAGGTTCATTACTGACATAAATACTGGCACAGAGAGTGCTGGGATACAGCAGTTTATACTAAGATGATGTATGTACTCTAAATTTCAATTATATGCATCCCAGTGTGTATACATATATATATTAAAAAAAAAACTTAATAAAATATATATAATAAAACATATATAATAAAAACAAATATATATATAATAAAAACCTTTTCTTGCCTCTTTTTCATATTGCAGTCACTCCCAACTCATGTTCCTTTCCCTTAGCTCTATGCATCTCACTGCACCCTATTTTATCCACTTGCACTGTTAATATTCCTCCCACACCTGCATTTCCTGACCTGTGGGGGCAGAGGTACCAGTACAGAGTTCAGCACAAAGACGTGGTACTGACTTCCATCACATTTGAATTTATTTGCTTTCAAGAGCAGTGGAGTGGTTCTCAAATAGAGTTAATTCTGGTTTATTTTTTCATGGTTGGATGAGACTTGACTTCACATTGATGACTTTTCTCCACCAGAAGCAGCCTAGATCATCTTGGAACTGCCTAAGCCTTGTTTTCCTTGACTTTCTTGCACCAAGTTTTATTACACCTGCCAGGCTCTAACATTTACCCTTTCACCACCATCCTGCTGTACTTGGTTCTCCACTCCACCTACACCTGCCCTGCTGCTGGAGGCCTGGAGTTGCTGCATTTGATGTCTGACTCATCACATCCTCAGCCTCCTTCTTTCCCAGTGCCCAGGACTTTGTGAGGGCTGAACCATCAACCCACTGTCCATCTCTTGCCTCCTCTGCTGTATTGGGCTGCCAAAACAACCTCACAGGCTCTTAGTAGGTTCTGTCTCCTTTTTATTGCTTCTCTTTTCTACATTTCTGTTATTCTCTTATTGCTGTTTCTCTATTGTTCTAGAATACCCATCTTTGAAGATATTCAAGTGTGCCTGGATAAGACCTGGGCGCAATCTGATCTAAGATGACCACAGGCTTGGAACTGGTCCAAGAGACTTTCACAGGTCCTTTCCAACCTAACTTTTCTGTGCTTGTCTCACAACTAAATAGGAAGGAGAATCTGAATTGTTCTTTCTGTCTTGATGCTGGTATTACCCATGAAATCTTTACAGCACCATCAAACCTACCAAACTTTGCTCTGTATTTTCTTGATTTCCTTTCTTTTGTATGGAACTCTTACTTTTTGTTTTCTTTGCCACCAACACCCTTTGTTACTTCATGGGTACTGAGATGAAGGAATCCTGTACCCAAATTCCATGTACAGCTCTCTGCCATTGCTATTTGGAGCCATTTCATTTGCTCAGATCTGCTTTTCTCAGCAAATGATTCACAATTCCCATGAACACTCCTGCTGCTAATTACAGATTCGTTAACATTTTCAAGTCTACTCCCAAATACCACAGTTCTAACACTGCAGTGTCTTCTCTTTTAATTTTTTATTCCATGCAAGAGAAAATGTAGAGAGCTCATGAACAATGATCACAACCCATTGAGGGCATGAATCATCAAAACATGTAATTTCTTACCTTAGTGCCTATATAACTTCTTGAGCTATTTCCTCCCCAAAATAAGTTTCAAAATTCTTAATTCCAAACGTGCAATTTCTGTTACCACTATAAACCCAGTGCTTTTATGCTGGTGGGACAGTGACTCTGGCTGCAGCACCTATGGGAATTTATTCCACATTTTGGACTCACCAGACAGTGATCACTGAGAAGAGCTGGTTTCAGGTAACAGCATTTAAGAGACTCTGTACCAGTACAGAGAAACTCTTGCTTTGTGCTGGGGCACTGGCAGAGATTCTGCCAACTGCAGGTTGTCTTTAAGACTGATTTTCCCTTATCTCCTCCAAACATTTATTTCCTACACCTGACCATGTCTCCAGCTTCGAGACACACCTATGTAAACGCAGAATTTTAAAGATGTAGAAAGTTTACACAGGGAAGGTTGGAGAGTCAAGATTCTCAAGTATATTTAGCTTTAGAGCATTTGGATTAAGAAAAAGTCTGGTCTTTTGGGAAGACCAGACATGTTTTGTCCAGGGAGGCTGGCCCATCCATGAATGTGCTCAAGGTGAGGTTGGACAGGGTTTGGAGCAACCTGGTCTAGTGGAAGATGTCCCTGCCCATGGTAGGAGGTTGGAACTGAATGGTCTTAAAGGTCCATTTCAACCCAAACTATTCTGGAATTCTCTGATAAAACCCCTCTTTTTTCTTGTTTGTTCGGGGCTTTTTTTTTTTTTTTAATTTATTGGTCTTCATTAATAGAGTTTTTAAAAAAGTCCCATAAATAATTCCACTGAGAAGGACAGCTGGAATGCAGCTTTCCCACAGCACCACAGAGAAAATGAGCAACAGAGGATTAACTGAAAGTCTTGAATCACTTTTCTT
Organism: Ploceus nigricollis; assembly: GCA_013399945.1. NCBI lineage: Eukaryota > Metazoa > Chordata > Aves > Passeriformes > Ploceidae > Ploceus > Ploceus nigricollis. The sequence goes on along the minus strand of VXBC01012537.1, from coordinate 473,306 downwards.
TACCATAGAAAGAGAAATGTGAAGCTCTCCCCTAAAGGAAAATTTTTATGTAAACCAGCGTGGATTACCAGCATGGCCCCAGCTGCTCTTGGATTAAAATATGGATCTGCAGTTGCAGAAATTAGAATCACCCAGAACTCTGCTGAAATTGATGTCACGATGCTGAAAGGGACGTATGGAGGATATATGATGCTATAAAGGACACAACCTCAGAACCAGATGGTCTGATCAAAACCCTCCCTATGTCTGAGAGGAGTCTTACTTATTTTTATAGGATTTGAATGATTTCTTATTGTAATAGAACTTCCTTTGTTGCTGGAAGATATTCTCCATTATTCTGCACTTATAAGTTCAAAGCATGTCTTGGTAATTTCCATTAAAAAACTCAAACCTTCAGCTACAACTTTCTGCTGATTTATTCCACTTTAATTTCATACAGATCATTCAGAAATAGACCCGATTTACTGCATCAGATCTTTTTTTTCCTAATACCCCAAAATGATCAAGGCAAACTCTGTAACAGAGTTGGCTACTTTCAGTACCAGACTGTTGAGATGTATTTTAACAGGTGGGGTTAATGTTACAAGTAGTAAAATATTTCTTTTTAATAATATTTAACAGCAACAGTGGAAAATTTACCACTGAACATCTTCGTTTTCCTTGCATCAACAAGAAAATATGGCACAGAATCAGAGTAATAAAAGCAGAGCTCAGCAACCTGGTGATGTAGTTTAAGAATATTTCTGGAATAGTCAAGTGAAGTTAAATCTTCTCTACTGAAATTAAACAATGGAAGTGATGATTTTAAAATATCCCTGGATTGAGTGCATTCCTGAGGATACTTCATCTTTAAGTAACACTTTCAACATAAAAATACAATTTTACCTATTAAACGAAATATAAATTTTATTTCTAGTTATGGTGAAAAAATGGAGAAAACAGAAATGCAGGGAAATATGGATTAAAGAGTAAATACATTTGAGAGTTTAAAAATAAGACTCAACAGCTGTTTTCACATTGTTTTCCTGCATAGGTATTACTACAAAATATAGGTTCCCTCTGCTCTGTTTTTTTAAAACTGTCCTGAAGTGTGTTCCTTGCTTCCTCATATATTCCATTTTTCACTCTTCAGCCTCTCACCCCATTCTCTCCCCTCTCTTTTCCTTTTCCTTTTCCTGACAGACAGTTATGTGGTTTTGCCCTTGAGCCCCAGCCTCTCCAGCAGCGCTGGTCCCCTGCTCCATCTAGTGGGATCACTGCTGCTCCAACAGCCTGCAATGCCCAGGGAAAGGGATGGGAGCACAGGGAGCCTGGCCTTGGATACAGCTCCAGACTGGGGCTCATTTCCCACTTACATTCAACTCTGAAATCCACAGTTTATTTTACAAAATGTGGAGCACGATCCAAAATTGCTGCTGGTGTTACCTGACCACCGTCCCAAGAGTTCTCAAGACCTGTGGATTTTACAGAACATCACAACAGGGTTTTTATCTTGCCTGCATCAAACAAAAGTAAATGTACACCAGCAGCTTGGTATTAACACCCAAAGAGCCAGCCCTGCCTAAAGATGTACAACTGAAAGTAAAGAGAAATTGATTCAAGTCCTTCCAAGCTTTCGCAACAGACTCTGAGCGCCAATTTGGTAAATAAAGTATTTAAGCCCTCAGTGCTATGTGGGCTGCTGTAAGATTAATATTTGAAAGTCTTTGGCAGTACAAAAAAGGTCTTTAATTTATTTTCACTCTAGGAATCACGGTCAGCATCAGCACAGGAAACTGGATCTCTGGTTATTCTTTTAATATCAATGTTTTTGTGATACTTCCATCTCTTGCTTTTGTTTATTCACTGTGCATGAGGCCCTTGAGCGCTGACTCGAGGAAGGTCTATCCTTAGCACACACTAAATAAACTTGGATCTCACCACTGGGCTCAGATTTATTTGCTGAGTTAGCATGTCACAGGAATTTGGAATTTAACTTTGCTGGGATTCAGGGCCAGCAAAATGAGCTCACCTGAGCCCAACCAGGAGAGGGTCTGCAGATGTGTCTCCCACCAAGTAATGTGACATCCAGACTGCATAAACCCCTCAAGAATATGATCCTAATGTCAGTGAAGTTGGGAAGACTTGAGAGGACTGAATGAAAACCCCTAGTTTTAGATTTTGCCAGCTTGTGGGACAAGGAGGCTGCTCTCTCTGTTGCATGTCAAACACCAAATTCACTCCTGCTTCAACTGCTGCATGGCACACTCACATACACCCACTCAAATGACACAGAAATCCAGACATTTCTATGCCAGTCCATAGAACTCTGCGCATCACAACTGCTTTAAGTATATGGCAACTTCAAAATCAGCCATGTTGTAATGAAGAAAATGTTTATGGCTGCCTTTTCTTCAGGAGAGATAAGTGAACAGTTCCAGAAATTATTCCTGGAGTCCCAGCAGGACTTTAAAAGTGCCATCATCTTTTATCAGTGCTAATTACATAGGCTTGGAACCACCAAATCCTCACCTGAACATATAAATGGGTATTTCCAAAGTGATGCAGCAGTCTATAACGTAGTTTGGGCTCCTCATGCAGTTAATGGACAAAGTCATTCAGGGCAGAGATGGAATTATTGGCTGCCAAAGGTGATCTAAGTTTTTCCAAGTTAGGAAGGAACTTGCTATCAGTGTCCCTTGGTGAGGGTCTTGTAGTGACAAGAGTTTCCAGGCAGGTGTGAAGAAGAGCTGCTCTATTGCAAAAACCAGGCCTTTTTCAGCAGTTAGCCCATTCTCAGTTACATGGTTTAAAATCATAACAAACATAACTCAACCAACCACCATACACCACGATGTGAACACACAATGGTTATATACCTTGTTTTCTACCCCTGATTCAGCTGAGTCTCTTTCTGACAGTCCTGTTCTATTTAGCTAAAGTCATAGACCTGAGCCATGGTCTTACAAGGCCTCTCTTTTATAAAGCCTTTCTTATCTGTAACACCTCAGTACTGTCCATGAAGATTTTTGTGTAACCCAACTTCTCTGACTCTGAATGCAAACCAGTAGAATCACAGAACGGTTTGGGTTGGAAAGGACATTAAAGCTCATCCAGTCCCATCCCCTGCCGTGGGCAGGGACACCTTCCA
>VXBC01012537.1:455944-470043 GCA_013399945.1 Ploceus nigricollis | reverse complement strand
TTCAGCTGAGTCTCTTTCTGACAGTCCTGTTCTATTTAGCTAAAGTCATAGACCTGAGCCATGGTCTTACAAGGCCTCTCTTTTATAAAGCCTTTCTTATCTGTAACACCTCAGTACTGTCCATGAAGATTTTTGTGTAACCCAACTTCTCTGACTCTGAATGCAATCCAGTAGTATCACAGAACGGTTTGGGTTGGAAAGGACATTAAAGCTCATCCAGTCCCATCCCCTGCCGTGGGCAGGGACACCTTCCACTAGCCCAGGCTGCTCCAAGCCCTGTCCAACCTGGCCTGGAACACTTCCAGAGATGGAGAGAATGGCAACTTGGACTGCTCTCTTGCATTGCCTGCTGATCTAAATGGGTTTAAGCAGGTTTGGAAGCTCATGTTTGTACTGAACACAGTATTTAGGAGGTGAGACCACCACAAAGCAGAGACCACTGCAGCACTCATTTCGCTCTGGTGCATGTGTACATGTTTATCTAATAATTGTGACTCCAGCACCCTGCATCCCTGACCATAAATGCCACTCCACTGGAGAGAAAAGCCTCGTGCTCAGGCACAGATCTCTGCTAGCAGTGAGCAGAACTGTTCTGCAAGTCCCATCTGCTGGGAGGTCAAGGCTTCATTATCAGAATGAGTAAATGAGAAATTAAAATGGATTCCGGCCAATTCAGCACATCTGCCATGGAGCAACATCAGCCCCTGGAGCTTTCAGGGGAGATGGGTTATTAAATGGAGTTTCTCCAGAGACAGAGAAGGTGTGAAAGGCACAGCAGTGCTGCAGCTGCCTCTTGCTGGGACAAACCCACCTGAGCCCACCCTCAGGAACACCTGTGGGTGTGTCACAGCTCCCTGTGGTCTCTGAGGTGACAGTGCTCCCGTGTCCACAAGTGGAGACATAACTAAAGCAACACAAAACTTCCTGGCACATAACTGCTCAACTGGCACTGACACCCAAACTATAAGTTTCTGACAAATTCTTCAATGTGGCTCATGAACAAGTGAGTACCAGAAAGCTGACTTCAACCTGTACTAAAAAAAATAAATAAATAAAAATAAAGTAACAACAAACCCAAAGAGTCTAATTTCCAACATGAACCCAAATCACCTTGTAAACACAAACCACCATTGTCTACAAAGCTAAGCATGTGGATGATGGTGAGAATCTGATGCTAAAAATGGTGGTTTAGTGATTTATTATGTTAATTTTATTCAGTAAGACTAAGTACTGAACTGTATTTTTACCAGGGAATCAGGTTTGTTTGTAAGACACCTATTTCATTACCCCTGAGCTATCTACAGAAAGGAGGAAAACATTTTTAATATTTTTCTTTCCAGATGTTTTGATGCACCAATAAATCAATGCTTCAGGTTCTCATTAAATGCATGACTCAATAGAAACCCTAAAAAAGTTGGGCTTTTTAAAAACTACAACAACAACAACAAAACTCCACAGATACTCTGGGTTTTTTCAGGCAAAAATGTTTTTCTTTTTTCCATAATATAGGATGGTTCAATAATTCTCATGCAGAATCATAGAATATGCTGAGTTGGAAGGGACCCATCAGGAGCATCGACCACAACTCCTGGTCCTACCCAGGAAGCCACAAGAATCCCACCATGTGCCATATAAAGACAAACCTACATTTTTAATGACCAATGATAATGTATTTATAATTCTAAATCCTAAAGCCTCAGAAAGCATAAAGTAAGTATTTGTAAATTAATTAATTAAAGGCTAAAAAAGGCTTTTGCTCCCTCTTCTTACTGTCCCATTGTGACTAATTCTTTTTTAACAGGATGAATAATTCAGCAATGATACAAAATTCTCCTATCTGTAAATAGAACAAGAGGAACAGTGAGATGCAACAGCTCCAGGAATTTATTTTTTTTTAAATTTAACTCCAAGGATGACCAGTTTTTTAGGCTCAGGTCCATTCCTGCAGCAGTTGATGCCAAACTCCACTAGGTGTCGTCTACCACTGTATTTCTACTGGGAATATGAAAACGCTGGCACTGAAGACATCTCACAGTAATATTTCTATATATTAGTCCTTCCTTCTGTTCAGTTCTTGGGATGTATCTATAAATTCCCATTCTATATATTACTTATGCACGTATCTTATTATTCCAGCCACTGTCACTACTCTTAATTAAACTTCTTTTTTAAGAAAATATACTTTCTTGCAGGCATGGAAAGCTGCCACGTCCTCAGGAAAAAATGAAATAAAAATCATCAAATTAATTCCAAAGGAAAACAAAACCTGTTTTCTATGACATCCCTTATGCCTGAATGCTGCTATTCTTGGATGAACACACCATTCCTGAGATACAGCTAGAAACAATCAGTCACAGGAACCAAGATGAAGTTGTGTCAGGGAGGGTTGGGGTGGAGATCAGGGAAAGGTTCTTCCCCCCAGAGGGTGCTGGGCACTGCCCAGGCTCCCCAGGGAATGGGCACAGCCCCGAGGCTGCCAGAGCCCCAGGAAATTTTGGACAACACCAGGGACAGGGTGGGGTTGTTGGGGTGTCTGTGCAGGGCCAGGAGCTGGACTCAGTCCTTGTGGGTCCCTTCCAGCTCAGGATATTCCATGATTCTGTGATTATTTCAGTCTTGTAATAAAAACCTTCAGTGGTTCTGAGAGCTCAATGAATATTCTGGACTTACCAACAGCACCATCAAACCTGCATTGCTGAGAGCTGGAATTCCTTGGGTAAGAGCTGGAGAAGCTGGGTAGTACCAAACAAACAATAGTCCTAAACTATTTTAGAGATCTGACTTTCTTAAGACAGTCTTTGCAACCCATCCTGTACAACTCAAATCTACCTCTGGTCATTATAAATGCAAATCAAACGTTCCGCTGAGATTCCAAACCAGAAAATTACAAGACAAATTCTGTTTTCAAATGCACAGTGGAGTTCATGTAACATCAGTATAAAAAGGTATCATTGCTGTCTGAGACACTGATACTGAAATGTGAAAAAAATTCCTATCACTCCTTTTCAAGGCTGATAAACCCCAAATATGAGGACTGAGAGAAAATTGCTGCCAGTGCATTCAGCAGCACAGGGCTCTCTGTGCAAGGAATGGGACTCAGAGACTTGCTGTGTTTACAAGAGTAAATAAAACCAGAAGGACGTAGTATTTTGAACTGCCAATACCTCTAGAAGAAAAGAGCAGCAAAGACTGACTCAAGTTAGAAGACAATTCTGTCCAAGAGCAATTAGATATGACAATCAATTAATTTCAGTTAATGCAGAAAAGATAAATAAGCATTAAAAAGGTAAAGGTTTCTGAAATGACTTCTCAGTTGGGAGTATGAACAACTATTTTTAAGGTGGACACTTCTCTGCTTATCAAACTTACATCATACAATTCCTGTTGGAAGAGGTTGTGAAAAAAAAATCAATGGCTTTCTGAAGCAACTGAGATAATATTACTTTTTAATTAACTTTGTAATGTAACCCTGAAAATGAACACGTATCACAAATTAAACTTGATTTTAGTTTGTAGTTTATTATGCTTCAACATTTTAGTGTTTCAAGACATGGCATGTATTCTCTACCTCAAAGAAACAACGCACTATAATGTAGTAAACATTTATCTCTGATAAGGAACCAGATAGCACTGGCCAAGTGCTAATTTTCATTCCTTCTTACTGCATTACTTACAATATGTTTCCAAGCTCAGGCCCATAGCTACAGTTTTTAAGATGTTGGTTTAAAATACTGCAGAATTATTAGTTATTTTATTTTGCACAGAGTTCTTGCTACACATTGGACATGGGTGGCAGGAGTTAGAATGAGATGGGCTTTAAAGTCCTTCCAGCCCAAGCCATTCTATGATTCTATGGTTCTACATTTTTCTGGTGGTTCATAAAAGAGCTAAACTGGAAAATTTCCCTGAATTTCTGACTTCAAGGTGACTTTTGGGAACCATATTTAGCAAACTAACTTGAGTTAACTGGTAAAAGCAAAAAAACAAAAACAAAAACAAACAAAAAACCAACAACAAAAACAAACAAACAAACATACAAAAAAAAAAAAAAAAGGACAAAAAATAGAAGAGAAAAGCTCTCCCTGTAGAGATTTTGTATTTTTTTTGCAACTTCATGTAATCAGTGTTTAACTCCACAGAAAATGTTTCCTTTATTATTAACAAAGATGGTGCAGCCTGGGTCACTTCCCATGTGGGTCTCTATTGTATCTCTATCCCTACAGTTTCTCTTTACCTTTCTTAACAACTACTTCCTTCATTCCAATCTTTATATCAATGACCATAAAATGTTGGCATGTTGGACAAATAATGCAGTGTCACACCATCTATCTGTACTTGCAGTTCCATATGCTGACTTTGCAAATGGCTTTTCTCAACAGTGAAAAGCTTTACCCAGCCCACAGATACCTGAGCACCTGAAGCAGCTTAAATTCCCACTGTTAGGGAAGCTTTTCCTCCCTCACCTCCCATGTACATTCATTTGCAATATTTCCTTCTAAGCAGTGGTTTATAAAAGGTGCAGTAGTTGGGCTCTGAACAATAACACTGTCACCTGTGATTTCAGTAGGAGCAGTCAAGTCAGTCCTAAAAACCACATTTTTTCCCCACAATATCACTGCACAAACCCCTCAGGATGGGGAACCTCCCTGTAATTAACAGTTGATCTTTTCCCATACTGCCTTTTCTCAATCAATTCACTATTATCATTCACCAGAAATTTTTCAACTTACTAAATACCTTGCCATTTCCCAGTCAAACCCCCCAAAACACAAGTTCCTCCCTCTTCAAGAGACATTTAGAAAATGGATGTGAGAAGAGCCCAGTCTCCCAAGAGACTGTAGGAGTACACAGGAATCTGTAACCAACTCAAGCAAAGTGCTGAAAATTCAAATTATGAGATAAATCTAATGCTCCCAGATACAAACAAAGATTTACTCTGTTGGCAGCTTGGTTTTCCATGCCCTGCCCTTGAAGTACAGAAGGATTCACACCATATCCAACACTGAGACCATGAATTTTTGAAAAATCCAGGAAAGTATGTCTAGCACTAAATACTACATATTGGTTGTGAAATGGAAGAGAAAATGTGACTTGAGAGCTGGTTTTAATAAAGAAATGTTTCCACAAACTCTCATGTCAGGATGATCCTTTTGGGTCCCTTCCAACTCAGCATATTCTATGACTCCACGTCAGCCAGATCTTATGGTATTTTAACAAACATGACCAGGAACACAAACACCGTGATGAGTTTTTCTAACATGGAGCAGAAAGGATGGAGCTTTACCAGAAGGGAGGATATCAGATCAACATGAGACACTGATCTTGCATAGCCAAAACCTGCTCATAGTTGAATTTTCAGACGCTTTGTAGAGTGTCTATAAGTATAATGATCAAGGTGCAAGAATTATTTACACTCCCTTCTCCCTTTTTGAACCCAAATCCTCATGGATAATGTTGAGACTGGACCAGACCTGAGGGAACAGGTTAAAAAAATGATAAAAAACCACAACACAAACCATTCTGTGGTTCTACAATTCTATGTTTTCTCATAAATACTTTGCATATCCAGTGCTGGGGATGTAAATGCAGAATTTCTGCCTTGTCCTGAAGAGACCACCTTGTCAGCATTGTAACTATTGGCCTCAAAGACCTGCCAGCTTCAGTTGCATAAACAGTTCAGTCATTACTTCAGGGATTTTGTCTGTGTAGTGATAAGGAGATAATGGGCATTTGGTCCAGGAAATGTTAGGAGCTGCACAAAGGGATCACAGTCCCGTGCTGCATGCCTGCTCATATGAAAATGTCCCTTTTATCTCTGTACATAAATACACAGCAACCTTGCAAAGTCTCCAAATGACTTCATTTTCTTGGGAGAAAGAAACTGTAATTGGGTGGGCCGTGCAAGCTCATTCTTCCTCCTGCTAGTTAAGCCACTGACATTCATCTTTCCACAAAGAGCCCAAATTGTTCCCGTCTGCACTTGAATGTTTTGTTGTCTCATTTTAACTGACCCATCAGACCATAAACAGCGGCACAAGGCCCTCACATCTATTAACTGGTGTCATTAGGAGTCCTTTCTCATTTATTGTTAAGGACTAATACCTCCTAGACAAGAACTGAAAGTCTCATGAGCAGCTACTCCGAGGCAACGTTGATTAAATATAATTCCTCATTAGAAGATACCAAGCAGCTGGGCCTGGCTTTTTGAGCATACAGACATTCCCTATTATTTCCTATTTATGTTGGGAATACGAGCATCATAATGTCACCCTAGGACAGGTTCAAACAAATAAACAAAGTTTCCTTTGTGGTTTTCTTTATCCTGCATTATTCCCCTCTCAGAGAGGCTTCTGGCTCACTGTGAAGAACAGCAGAATTATATCCATGTGACTCTTAAATTTCACCTACATCTCCCAAATAAAATAAATTATTTCCAATATAACTGCTGCCAGAAAACATTCATCAGCTGAAGGCTGTGAAACTTCAATTAACAGGTGACCTGTAGGCAGCATTGCCTGGCTGCTGGCCGTGAGCACACATAAAGCAGCGCATTAAAACCACTGCGACATTAAACAGCTTCACAGGGCACCGAGCACCTGAAGACACTTTGTTCTCTTTCTACCTTCACAAAGGAGATTGTCCCTTCACCAATCCTGCAGGACACAAACGGTTCTTAGGGAAAGGCTCTGATTGCAGAACACTGATGTGAAGTGATGGACAACACAGAAGGACATTAACAATGGGATCCGGTCCTTTAGCGATCCGTCGCTGTCTGTGTATTTAACAAGGACATTGTACAGCCTGGATATTCAGTAATAAGGTCATCCTACTTGCCTGGCCTTATTAATAAAATAATCTCAGGCTGGCTGAATGGAGGTGGTTCAAAGGGTGCAGCAGGAATGTGCAGGAGGGCTGCGAGGTGTTGGAGCCCGATGGCTGTAAAGCCGTGCCTGAGCTGGGCTGCCAGAGGGGACAGGGGATCAAAGAACAGACTCTGAGATATCTGTGGTAGCCTAAAAAGCCTCCTGTAAGATGAATTGCCTACTGCCAGGCACACTTTTAAACGTTCTGGCTTAGACTTGCTTTACACTTGTGCAGGGGAACCACACAGCAACTGGAAAATCCTGAAATGTATCAAAGAACCTGATCAAATGATACTGTGTGACTATTCTGTTGGACCCAGCAGGGCTGGTATCTGTTAACCAGGCACTTTATGGAGCTCTTTCACAGAAACAAATCATACCTCAGCAACTGTTCAGAAATTCTGATTCCAGAGGTGATGGGATCTGTCTCTAAAGCCTTTCAGAAGCATAGCAAGAACCTCCTTCCTGACTCTCTTACTAATTTTTCTAATTTAAAACAAGCAACAGGATAATTTTCGGTAACATTTGGAAAAACAAAGTTTTTTCTTGATTGCTAATGATGCAAATGATAAAAACAATCTTGGATCTAATTTACCCTCCACACAGAACTCTTGCACAGAAATTGTATTGACTCAGCTGACAAGAGAATTTACTCCCAGTTAATAAATAAAAGCCTCTGTATGATATAATCAATGAAACCAACAAGCTGTAGCACTTCTGTATCTCTCTTCATCCACGGCTCTGTTTCAACAGCTTTCCAAGTAAGTCTGCCAGACTCTTCTGTGCTAAGGGTTTTTTTGTTTCAATAAGCATTTGATGGATTATGGACACAGTGAAATCCTATATATCAAGGAGATTTCTGTTTTGTCTGGTCTTCTCAACTTCCTTACGCCTTCACTGCCCTGCAAACTTCCCAAGAGTTAATGGGTAGCTGGGTCAGCAGGTCAGCTACCTCCCTTCAGCATCCAGAAACTACATCCTGGAATATCAGAGAATAAAGGAACCTGAGGGGTCAGCTTTCCCAGGGCTTGCTTCTGCAGGAAGAGTAGAAATAGGGGAGATCTCAAAAATACCAACTTTATGTGGTCCACACCTTATTTTCCTAATAAGCACCTTCAGTTGCACTCATTATCCCTTATCAGAGCTATTTAAAGTAATAACTAAAAAGAACCATCCCAAATGTGAATGTCCTTTCCTGTGACCAGGCTGGGAATAAGCCATTATCATAAGAAGTTGTCTAAATTTATCTGATTGAGGCCAGCAGGTATAAAACCATAAATCATTAAGGCCAGAAAATAAGATCACTTAGTCCAGCCATTAATCCAACACCACCGTGTTCACCACTAAAACAACTTCTCACATCCACCTTTTGAACACTTCCAGGGATGGCAATTCCACCCCTATCCTGGGCAGCCTGTTCCAATGCCTGACCACCCGGCCCATGACTACATTTTTCCTAATTTCCAATCTAAACCTTCCCTGCTACAACTTGAGGCCATTCCCTTTGGTCCAGTCACTACATGCCATGCAGCCCAGAAAGTTTCACATCAATATACAATGGGAGAAAAAAACCCCAAAAACAGAAATATATTAATTTTAAAATACTTTTTAAAATTAATTGGCTTAAAATGCAGTGATATAGAAGAATCCATTGTTATACCAGCAGAAATCAATAATTCAGGACAATTTACTGGTCTTGTCTCCAGTCATCACAGCTGCTCTGAATATGTTTTCAGCCTGACTTTAATGTAGCACAACTGCACTTAAGGACTCCTTGTTCATCCTGCTCCTATTAACATCAACACAATTTAGAAAATCCACCATAATTTGACACCAAAAAGATAACACCCAAGGATATTGAAAACAGTAACTCTGCAACAAATTCCCTGGATTTATTTTAATGACTCCTGGTAAATTAGCTCTGGGGGGAGGCAGGTTAACATTAACAAACACACATCAGCATACATCTACATACTGGGGAAAACCAAAAAGGGCTCTACTGAATAGCTCTAAGAAGAGTTGAGGCACTGATAACCCAAGTGCATTCCCTGACTCATTTTAAAATATTCAGTTGGAACATTCTGGATGCTTATTTTGATGAATTGACTCAAAAGCAAAAGCCTACATATGGATAGACTCATCCCAGATGTCTTGCAGACTTCAGATGAACTGCAAATAGTGTGTCCTTCTGACCCAGTTTCATCTGAAGTTTTACCCTTCTCTACAGGAGGAAAAGACTCTGACTCTACCTGTGATGGTGGATAGAGATTTATTTCCATAATTCAATACTTGGGCATTGAAGCTGAAAAAATTCAGAACACCAATAAACTCCTAAGTGAGAATAATAAACCCAGAGGAAAACTGATCAAGGCTAAGTGAAATGTCTGGATCAAAGCTGCAGGGGAAAGGTACAGATGGGCTGGATGTACTGGATTTTGGGCAGCCCCAAAATCCAGCCTCAGCCTGGGCTGATCCCCCAGCGTGGGCAGCAGGAAAGGGGGGATTCTGCCCCTCTGCCCTGCTCAGGTGAGACCCCACCTGCAGAGCTGCTCCAGCCCTGGGGCCAATATCAGAAGGACCTGGAGCTGCTGGAGAGAGTCCAGAGGAGGTCACAGAGATGCTCCAAAGGCTGGAGCCCCTCTGCTCTGGAGCCAGGCTGGGAGAGCTGGGGGTGTTCACCTGGAGAGGAGAAGGCTCCAGGGAGAGCTCAGAGCCCCTTCCAGAGCCTAAAAGAGCTCCAGGAGAGCTGGAGAGGGACTTGGGACAAGGGATGGAGGGACAGGACACAGGGAATGGCTTAGCAGAGTTAGATGGGATATTCGAGAGAAATTCTTCCCTGTGAGGGTGGGGAGGCCCTGGCACAGGGTGCCCAGAGAAGCTGTGGCTGCCCCTGGAACCCTGGAAATGTCCAAGGCCAGGTTGGGCAGGGCCTGGGGCAACCTGGGATAATGGAAGGTTTCCCTGCATGGGGCAGGAGTTTGGAAGAAAATGTTCTTTAAGGTCTTTTTCAACTCAAACTATTCTGTGATTCCATGCTTCTACATCAACTGGTCTGAGCTGGTTAACACACAAAGCCAGTCTAAATCAGAGCACAGGCAGGGGCAACAGACAAGACCCTCAGCTGCAGCTCAGCTTGTCACACTTTAAGTAACTGAACACATGGGATGACTCTTGAAAGGTTCTTGTCTCTTTTCCACTTAAGAGAGCTGAGGCTATGACAGGGGTTTTTTTTGGGGGGGAGATGAAGTTGGGTGAGATACATTATTCATCACCTTTCAAAGTAGCATGGACTTTATCACCAGACATAATGCAAGTGGAAATTTATGTCATATGTTATGCCAAAGGTCAGATTACACATAATCAGAATGGCCCTTTTAACTTTAAAATCCATAATGGTTACAGATTAGGAGCAGGTCCCTTGAAGACAGCACAGTTACATGGATGGGAAACTGATGTGAAATGAAAGTCATTCATGACAACTTGGTTATATTTCTTTTTAATAATGGATGTCAATAAAGAAAGCTCAGTTCATTTTTAAATGACTGAACTTTTGAAGCGATCTGCTAATGGCTCCTGTGACATTGACAAAACCTGAACAACATTTATCAGGTACATAAAGCTGAGAACATGGTCTGTACCTTGCACCAGAGGAATTTTCCCTAAGCTATCCTATACTTGCTGGAATCTTTAAGAAAAAATGGCTTTTTTACATAATAAATATTACTACTGTCTCAAGAGACAGATGATATGAAATTCTTCCACTTCCCAACAAACCAGTATTTTTTAACTGCATAGAAGATTGTGGTTTGAGTTCTGTCTGAAAAAAATGCACTTTAATAAATATAATAACTTCAGAAGACTGTGTTAGGCAAAAGCTGAGTAACATCAGATTTACACGATTTTAAATAAAGATTGTCTGACAATGTTTTAATTTTTACCCCTTTGAGTTTCAACATTTTCACTGGGATTTGCCAGGTGTATGCACCTAAATAAGCAGAATGGGGTATAACTGTGAACAGGACTAGAATTAATAGCAGAAGAGATATATCACAATAGAATCAAAGAACATATTTTTCTTAAAATGTGTACCACAAACCCTTTGTATTTTGGCATCTTAAAGATTCTCCTTTCAATAGGACCACGGGTTTTGCTGTGGCTGCCACATCCCTGGAAGTGTCCAAGGCCAGGTTGGACAGGGCTTGGAGCAACCTGGGATAGTGGAAAGTGGCAGGGGGTAGAACTGGATGGTCTTTAAGGCCCCTTCCAGTCCAAACCATTCTTTCTGTGATTATTTTATAACAATAAAACAGTCTCTCTGTCCCTATTATTTATTTTTTTAATGGCACTTTCCCACTGACAGAATAGAATTATGTACTTTAATCATATACTGACATTTTTATTAATATACTGACACAACAGAAACAAAATAATAATGCACCAGAGAAATTATTATTTACCATGGCTGGGATGGGTAGTAATGCACAGTGGGCAACAGAAGCCAGATGTTACAGCTAAAATTTTATCTGAAGTATCATGAATATAATTCCATTTCTCTGTAATTTGCTTGCCTGAGGACTGGCAACAATTTACTTTAAAAACCACTTAGACACTCAAAAGAACCTCTAAACTTAAAATTGAACTGGACCAGTCATCAGCCTGCAATAGTTGCCTCAGGGATTATAGAATATTTTAAAGAAACCCACCCTATAATTAAAGTTAGAATTTATTGCCTAAATTCTTAGTGCAAAAGTTACAAGTAAACCCCACAGCAGGAAGAGAACACACCTTCCAGCCATCCATATTGTCCTGGCTCCTCCCAAGCAAATGGGTTATAGGGAACACGGCAGTTCCAAAATGTTTAACAGACAAAAATCCTTGTTAATCTTTTTAACAAGGAAATAAAATTCTTACTGCCCCCCCCAATCTGCTGACTTGAACATCCTTAAGCAGGTGAACTTAATCTCAGTAGGAACATCCTGTCCATGATACATCTCTAGGTGAGATTCCTCAATAATTCATAGCAAGGCAAAAAGAGTCAGAGAAATAATGAAAACAAAGCAGGAAGAGGAATAAAGTCTTAATAATCACGAAAAGCCCTGGATTATGAGATGAATATTGTATAAATACACTTCAGATCTTAGTTATATCCAAAGGCTGCAGTTTCAAGATACATGTTCTCTGGAAATAAAAAGTCTTCTTACTTTTTCATCATAATCACTGCTAGGAAAACGTATAAGTAAAGTATTTTATAGTTCTCTTTAAATTTTTATCAAAGTTATTCAGATTTAGGTTCTGTTTTTCTTCCATTTACTATCAAAATTTTCTTAATCAATTCTACAAGATTTTTTGTCTGTTTTTCTCTCCACAATTACCACGTTAGAAATTTTAAGATTCACCCACTGCACACAGACACGTCACCAGGCAAGGGTAGATGAGCAAGATATAATTAAGCTTTTTAAGGCCTGAACAGTACCACCACATCAGTAGAATTTTGTGATCGTTTCATTAACAGAAGCTCTTCAAGAAACTATCTGGTAACAAGGAAAAAATCCCTTATGGATCTGTATCCTGTTAAAAGATCAAAGACAGTCAATTTTGCCAATGAGGGGAAGTTATGAGCAGAATCCCACAGGGATCTGCTTTGGTTCTTTGCTCATCTTTATGTCTCAAATTGATCTAGAGCTGGTGAAGGAGTGAAATCTGCTTATATACCAAAATATTCAGCATGGTTAAAACTAGATGGGAATTAAAGTGTTGCATCACCCCAACAGTAGATTTACAACAATATTTCCTACTTTAGCAATTCACTCAGGAAGGAAATCTTGTGTTAGCTTCAGTTGTTCTGCAAAAGCACATTTATAAATGAACAATAAATATTTTTAAAGGCTTACAGAACAACACAGAAACCATTACCCATTAAGGTGTGGGGAGCACCTGTGCCTGCAGTGCCACAGCTGAGCCAAAGAAAATACAGACAAAAGTAATAAAGGTATGAAAATTCTTCCATTCAAAATGAGCTTTGTGGAGAAAGAAGAGGGGAAAAAAAAAAAAGGCAGACCCATGCATTTATATACTTAATGGAAAAGGTGACTAGAAGGTAATTATTCATTGCTCTCATTATACAAGACCTTGGGGAGAACTGCACTGAGTGATTAGACAGAGGAAAATAAATACTTTCTAATGCACAAATATTTGTCATAGATATCTTGGAGCCGTATATTAAAGAACTCCAAAAGCAGTTAAACAAATTCAAGAATTATTACACAAGAATGTCAGAGATGCAACTTTTATCTCAGAAATGCCTTGAATGTAAAAGAGAAGGATAACTCAGCACTTATTGATGACTTCAGGAGCTGTTACCAGCTACTCTCAGAAGCAGTTTAGAGATCTTTGATCTCTCTACCTCTGCAGATACAACTCTGTCCTTAATTTGAGGTGAACATCCTCACTTCTCTCCACTCCCACATTTTCCAACATCTCCATAATGCACCCATCACTCCATGCTGCTCTCAAAGCACAGAGTCAAGGACTCACAGAATGGTTTTGGTTGGAAGGGACCAAGATGGTCCTTGGAATTAGATGGTTGAAGACCATCTAATTCCAAGGCCCTCTCCCAGGCACGGACACTTTCTACTAAGCCAGGTTGCTCTGTGGCATCCATAAAATCTCTTCCCACCCAACTCTCCCAATCTGTGATAGGGTCCATCCATCCAAACATTTTCACACAACCCTGAGCTCTTCCCATATTCCTACCTCACATCCCTTAACCCAGAGAGACCTTTTTGGCTGTCACAGCTCCTTGAGTTCTGTTTGATGAGGCTCCAAATTGTGCACTGACAGCTACCAGTGTTGGCTCCTCTTTGATGCTGAGTTCTCCTGCAAGTTTCACTATCCCTGGAGAAGCAAAGCCCTTGCAGTTGCTTTCACAAAGATCAAACCCAGCAAAACCCCTCAGACAGAAAGCTGTTCTCACAAACTGACATGATTCTGGAGGCCATAAAGTAGGACGTGAAGGAGAACACCGGGTATCTCTTGTTTCCAGGCAGAATGGATCACAGTCAATGATTTTCAGAACATTTGCTTCTCTTCTCAATTCTCTGTTTTGAGGGGGGGTGGGGGGCGGACATTCTGCATCATTTACTAGCACAAAGTGCTCTTCTGAAGTGTGAATGCTTAGTATCTTTAACAATCAGGCAATTTATTCAAATGTCTAAAAATGGATATAATAGAAAATTA
>VXBC01012537.1:440145-455902 GCA_013399945.1 Ploceus nigricollis | reverse complement strand
AAAAAAAAAAATACACTGAGATTCAAACTGAGACTCAGTGGTTTCTGTACTGTCATATCTTATCTTAGAGTGGCTTAAATAAAACCCTTGAGAGCCTATCAATGGGTTAGACTTTTGTGTTAAAAATGCTTCTTTTCCAGAAGGCATAAATAATTGCTGGGAGAACAACCAGAAGTCTCATCCAAAGGCAGTAGGAAGACTCCTACAGACTTCATCACACCTGGATCAAGCCCAAGGTTTGTATTATAGCTTAATGTATTTTTATACTGGCATTGCAATGAATTCCAACAAAAATAAAGCTCTAAAATGTTAAAGGGAGAAGAACAGGTTACACCGCTAAATCTAAGGAAATTTTGAAATGGAAGCGCTTCCTACACTTGGAGCATCAATCCTGCTCTTCTATTCCTGTCTACAACAACATAAAAGTCCCACTAGGTGTAAAAATCTCCTCCTAATGCTGTCTCCTTTTCAATACATACAAGACAAAATGCACTCCCTAAACATATTTCCCTTCACAAACTGGTATTTAAGTAACAATTTCATCTCCTCTTCTGCTCCTTGTTTAACTCCTGCATCCCCTTTCTCCAGCTCTGAACATTTAAAGAGCTTTATGCCTGGCTGATTAAATTTGTGAAGCTGTTTATTTCTTGCAATAATTTGAGAAATAATCTATCAGTGGAGCTCTCAGCTCCTCAGGACTATATACTTGGGAAAATACACTCTTCTCTTTTAGGAATAAATCCAATTTTTAACTCCCATTGCTGAAGTCAGACTCAGAGGCATCCAAATCTCCAGGACTGGAATTCCTTCAGGAATTTTCTTAGAGTAGGTAAGAAAAATGTTTTGACAGTTTTGGTTTAAGGCGGAAACCTTTACCTACAAACAGAAACTATCACCAGATTAAAAAAAAACTAATCTGAAATTATGTTCCTCAAGTAATTATTGGTGACTTTGTATTTTGCATTTTCAAAACATGCCAGGGAAGAACTGCTGAGCATATTTCATGAAAATTATCAAGATGTTATGGTGGAAAACATGGAATTTTTTTTCATCAGAGCAGAAAAAGCAGCAAAGTCTCATTCCCTCACAAAAGTTGTGTCAGCCAGGATCATGAATCTTGAAGGCAAGCATAGTTTTTTGGGTTTTTTTTTTTCTCAAAACTGTTAGAATTGAGGTGCTGTTGTTGGTTTGGAATCCAGTGCTGTACACCATGAATTTTAGAGTGGAATGTTGTCAGAGAGATGAAGGACTGCAGGAATAAAAGATTAAGGGCAAAAGGGGGTGAACTCATCAATATTTGTACTTCTGGAGGACCCAATCATCGGCCACAAGGTCCTGCAGCATCACTGCATGGTCCTTAACGTAAGCAGCATCGTTTATTTTTTTCCCTTGCTTGGTGAAAAATGGTGGCAATTATATAAAACTGCAGAGCCACCAAGAATTTAATTTTGTGCTTTAACAATACAGAAATTAGGCACTGGCACAGCTTTTCTAAATGAGATTTGCTTCATTTCCCTGTCTCCTAGACAGAACGCTCCATCCTCCCAGAATAAAATACACCAAAAATTATAATAGCCCAAGGGAATCCCCTCCAGGACCACAGGTCCCCTCCAGAATATGCCTCATGGAAACAGAAATGTTGGGAGGCTCCAGGTAGCAGCCTGAAGGAAACTCAAGGCCCATGCCTATCCTCAAACATTTATTCTTTCCCTTCCCTCAAATTTAAACAGAATCATTTTTTTTCACCTTACTCTAGGTCTGCTAATTCCTTCTAGGCTCAAAATTAAGTTTGTTCAGATGTAGGTTAAACATTTTTCAGCTGCTGAGTTAATGCAGATCCCAGCAGGATCTGTGTCCTGGCTGGTAAATGCAGCAAACTGAGCCCTGTGGAAAGACTCAGTGGGTAACAGCAACCTGAGAGCAACTCATAGCTTGATCAGTAATGTCAGCATGCCAAATTATGCTCTGCTTAATTGCTAGACACAGAAAGAGAAATATTTCAGTGGAATAGGATTTGTAAATAAGGATTTAAGCGTTAGAATTGGGCTGGGTTTGGAAGGGGACTATTATTTTGGTTTCTAACTTGGCCAAAGCTATTACATACTAAGTATGATAAATGCTCTGAGAAGTTACTGATTGTATTACTGAGCAACTCAAAAAAAGGGGAGCATACTTTAATGTCAATATTGCACTAGATTTTAATTTCTGGTGTTACAATAAAATCAGCTGAAATGCCTACCCTTCCTCCAATAATTTATCTTCCAGGGTTTTTTTGCAACGAGTATTAATGCCCCTCGCTGATCTAATGTCAGTGATATCAGTATTTATTGCAGTTTTTGATTAGCTCTGCTATTATAATTCACGGAAAACAAGGCACAGCACAAATAAGGAATGCTGTAAATCTCCAGAGAAAGCAGAAGCAATCAGGTTCCTATCAAGGCTTGCAGTTTAGGCCCAGTTCTAATAACACACTTTACTGGGCACTTGGGCTAAGCCCATCTATGCATTTAAGGTAGGTGCAGAATTTTGTGCTTTATCGCAATAAAGCCAAACTTCCAGGTGCATGAACAGAAGAAAAAGTGGGCATTTTTTGTGATGATGTGGATATTTTGGATGGTCCAGCCCTGGAAGTGCCCAAGGCCAGGTTGGATGGAGCTCTGAGCAACCTGGCCTGGTGGAAGGTGTCCATGCCCACGGCAGGGGGTTGGACTAGATGAGCTTTAAATGTCCCTTCTACCCCAAACCACTCTGTGATTCTGTGACTGTACATCAAAGCATCTCCCTTTAAGTTATTTGGAGCAGTCTGGGACTGTGATATCTCTTGGAGACTGTTCCCATTGTTCCAGTGGCCAAAGGACACCCACTCCTCAAGAGAAGTCTAAACAAGAGCTGAGAGTGCAGCAGCAATGTAAACTGATAAATCTCCTGTCAAATCTAACCAAGAAACCCAAACCTCACAGGTTTTGGCAGAGCACCCGGTTCTGTAACACAAAAATAAAACAAAACAGAACTCAACAACATAAAAATGAAAGAACACATACTGCAGCTTCAAGCTTTTAAACAGAGTGAGTTTGTGGTGTGTTTAAAACTTTTTTGAAGATGAGAATTTGTCCCAAATGTGTCAAGGTGAGCATCAGAAACAGTCTTAAAAGTAGTACCACTGCTTCTCCACCCTCATGGAGGTTTACCAGGTTTTTCAGACGCTTGTGCCTGCTTCAGATGCCAAACCCATTTTGTTTTTCCATCAGTGAGCTTGGCATGATGCTTTAATTATTTCTTAGGAGGCAGGCATAAAAATATAGGGGTGCTTAACATAGTGACAGAATTATGATGTGAGTTATGCAAAATTTATTCCCCTTGTAAAATACATAGCTGCAAATTATCAAGGAATTCTACAGCTGATTTAATTTCATGTATTTATTTATTTATTCACTTATGGGCAGGAAAGAGGGGTGACTGCTAGATTTATAAATATATATAAACCCTAAAATTATTCTGGCATTTTTGCCTTGTACATATTGGACATAAAGTTCCAGAAAAGTTTGAAGGAAGATAACTTGCAATACAAGGCTCTTCCCACTTCTAACATTGGCAATATTTGGCATACTGATTTCTGGAAAATGTAACTTAGAGTGAGAATTCACTTAAACCAAACTCTAATATAAAGACCTCGGTTTATGAGGAAGACAACATAAATTGTAGGGATGAAAAGATCAGAAGCCAATATGTGAAGCTGATTAAATATTCCACAGAAGTCAGTTTTATATCATAATGGAGAATCTGCAAGCAAATTTCCATTGCAAATGTCATTTATCCATAAATATTAATGCATAAATATTAACTAAAGCTATTTCATACAGCTACATTAATAGAACTTGCATATTCACGATGTAAATAAAACAGTTTACTATTTTTAATTTTATTACTTGTAAAACAAGATTTCTGGGCACATTTTATGTAACTAAATTATATAATTAACAAAATAAAATTATGGCTCTGTGTGCACAGCATGGAAGATGAGAGTCATCACCCAGGTGTACTTACACTTCGCAGGAAGAATTGTGACCATATTAAAGATAACAGTAAAACATAAATTTCAATCAGCAATATTATATTGCTTTCCAGATATACAATTAAGAATGCTCTGGAGATTAACTATAATACTCTAACACAAGTTATTACTATAATAATACTACTAGTTGAAAGCCATTCAAAAAGAACCCTGAAACCTTCCAAGCTCTGCCACGTTTTGCCTGTTTGAAGGTGGAATATGCTCCCAGGATAAAAGGCAGAAGATCTTTGGTTGGCAGATTTTAAAACATCACAGCAGGAGAAAACTCCTGATTTTCTAGGAAAGCTGAATGAATGACTTGAAATAGTTTTTTATTCATCTTCCAAAACACTGTCAAGAGATGGAGCAGGGGATTGGAACTGGATGGTCTTTAAGGTCCTTTCCACCCCAAACCAGTCTGTGGTTCTATGGCCCAAAGTGTCAATGCTCCACTGAAGCAAGTAAGAGTGAATGAAAACAAAGAGTTGTCAAGTAAATTTGGGGTGGGCAATCCAAAAAAAGAGAGAATCAAATCTAGACCTGAAGGAAGAGAATGGGAAGAAGTACAAAATTTGTTTTAGCTAATCTCAGCCCCCTAAATTTGTGCCTATAAACTACATCAGATAGGAGAGAAATGCATGCTCAGAGCCTGATTCCTCCTATGCTAACACAGCACCTAGGGCAGTGTGTGAAATTATCCTCTTATTTCCTTTTGCTGGCAACATAGAGAACACTGAAATGCTTAATTTTAATTGTCTAAAGAGTAGGTGAAGTGCAGGAAGGGCAGGCCTTGACTTTGTAGCTGCAGGAGCCCTGCATGGCTGCATGAATCAGCACTGGAGGGGAATGAAGAAAACTGGGCTCCAGGAGAGATTTCCATGACTTCATCCATATAAAGAGTAACACAGATAAATTTCATCTCTACCTCGCTCCTGAAGTAGCACAACTACAGGCTGCTCTTTTCTGGGGGTGTCCTGCTCTGAAAGTTGGTCTAAGCATCGTGAATTATGAAAAATATATGAGGTGATCACTTGGAATTGATTTGCTGCCCATCTGCATTGTCTCACCCTTCACATGAGACTGAAAATAAAATAAAAGTTTTTAAAATGCCTCTCAGTTGCCCCATCTCTGAGTCAGAAAAGAGCTGAATCCAACACGGATGCCCCCATTCCTGGAAGTTTTAAAGGCCAGGTTGGATGGAGCTCTGAGGAACCTGGGATAGTGGGAGGTGTCCCTGCCCATGGCAGGGGTGGAACCAGAAGGTCTTTAAGGTCCCTTCCAACCCAAACCATTCTGGGATTCCATGATACTTTTAAACTGTACCTGGAGACCAAAGCCTGGGTGAAACACACTCTGGTAGTCAAGATATAAATGTATTAATGTATAAAGTTGTATTAATTTTCATAATCTAAGAATACACAGAGAACTTTTCCAGATGACTGTGGGGCACTGGTATCAAATATAATCTAATATTTTCCTGTCATTTATTAACTTTTACTTTTTTAATTACAAGCAGGAAAATATTATTGTATTACATATGCTAACTTATGCATAATGAACTATCTGCAAACCAGCATAGCTTGGCTCTCCCTAAATATAGAGTATATTTCTCCTGAAAAACTAATAAAACACCAAAGAGAAAATTCTGTACTGGTGGCCCCAACGTTAACATGTGTTCACATCTGTTCCCAAACCTTGGAGATGACACAGGCAGTTGAACCATTTCCCCCTGCAAATCCTCTATAAATACATAAAATATAAAATATAATCTACAAACTGATTTTTCTGTAGTATTTCTTCATCTTTTTCTGGAAATACCTGCCGGTTTCATAAACCAGAGCATGTTCTGAGAAGAGCAGAGACTCCTGGATATGTGATTCAGGTATTTCCATGTGCTCTGTGCCTGTCACAGCTTTGCAAGGGGGAGTTCTAATAAAGAATCTCCCAATGCCTACACAGGCAACCCCTTCCGAGATGCACAAAGCCTAAAGCCACAGTCTTGGCCATTTTATAATTCAAATAATCTCACTGCAGAAATAAATAACAACATTTGATTAAGAAGTCAAAAAAAAAAAAATGCAGTGGCAGCAAATTGCATCCATTATTATGTTTAGGAAAGTACATAAATGAAGTTTTTGCCTTAGGGCAGGAAATGTAATTTTCTTTCAGTAAAGAGCATTTAGCATCACAGGATCCAAATCCAGCTGATAAACATGTCTAGGCAAATAAAAGTCTTTTCCAATAAATCTGAGCACTTTTAATCAACGTGCTTATCACAACTAAATATTTATTTACTAATTAAAATCTAAAACACAGGGCTTTTAAGATTAAGGAAATTGAGCTAGAAGGTCTGTATTTGTTGAATAGGAGTCCTGTGCTGTTTGCAGCCTGAGGTTTGTGGCTGGGAACCTTTCTCCACACTTTTCCATACCTGTGTGGGCTTGAACATGATCCTACTCAAGAGACCACAAAAACCCCTCTCAGCTTCATTACAACTTTATGAAAGGGTGATAGCAGCTCTGAAAATACCTAATTCTGAAAATTCACATTCAGGAAAATGCAGGGTACATACACATCCTAATTGTCACAAAAAGTCTTCAATGTCAACCCAACCTCCACCATCCCCTGGGGAACCTAACCACAACTCCCAGACCTCTAAGAGACAACTTCAGTAGTTCTGCTGGAGGCTTCTGGTTCCTTCAGTCTAGGCCAGGCTTAAGAGCAGACAAACCCATGAACAACTGGAGTTCACAAAAGCTAAGATGGCAAAAATCTTCTGAATTCAATTTAGTGAACAACTGTTCCATTTGGGGATGGAATCTTGTCTGCCCAAGGATGCCAATATCAACTGAAATGTTGTAATTTAGGTTTCTTTATGAGAATCAAGTCTCACCTCACTGATCTACAGCAATCACTGTGTTTTTCAGCAATTTGATTTTCCTCTGGCACTTCGTCACTGGAGACTTTAAATAAAATGGTTAGATATTAAAATAATACGGAAATAATTAAAAAAAATCTTCTAAGGTATTTTCAGTGTTTTTTCCCCTCCCTCATTCCAGTTTTGCAGCACAGTCAGAACATGGCCTTGCTCATAACTCTGAAGGGCTCTGGCAAGTGCTGCTGTTACCCAGTGATTTTATTTTTATGGTAAAAAGATGTTCTTAAATTAATTCATCATTTTTTAAAATTTTTCTTGGATAATTTCAGCTGGTCCCAAGCTCATTGAGCACATCTTGATTCAGTCTCAAACGACCTTAAGTTCTGCTGGTGATTTTCCCTGTTGAAGGGCTGTTGCTCAAGCCATTCAGTTCTACAAAGAAAAATCCAAAACTCGGTGGACAATCTGATGGACAGCCAGGGTGGCAAGAATTAAACCAACAAATTATGTTACAATAAAACAACTGACAGGTGAACCTCGGTTTTGCTAGAACCTCACCAGCTAAGCAATTTGCAACTGTTTTATCTTTGATTTTCTGCTCCATCTGCTAAATCCTGACATTTTCCAGTGTTTTATCTGCTACTACAGAACTGGATGATCAGATTTAAGATAACAAATCTTATGAATGGTGCATAACACACTCAAAACTATACAGAAGAGACCAGAGCAACTCTGCTGTGGTGGGATTCTCCTCCAGGCTCCATGGAATTTTCTCTTCACCATTTCCTCCTTATACCCAGATATCCTCAATTAAATACTGCATATTCCATGTAGAAGAAACAGCAAATAAGAAAAGGATTATCTTTTGAGAAGCACATTTATTAGCCAGGGCAAAAATCATCTTATGCAGGGTTGATTCACAAATACACATAGAGGATTATCTATAGAAGAGCAGGGCAGTCTTTCTAAATATTTTCTTAATTATGAAAACACAGAAATACAGAGAGACAGAGAGGTGTGAGGGTATCACACACAACCACTTCAAGGTTGTGATAGCACCAGCTGCTTTGCCTGCTGAAGCATTAAGGCAGTTGGTAGATATGAACAGTCCTCTCAAATAAATCTCATTACTCAGTTTAAAAGTTTAAAACCAAGTACACATTTAACATCATTATGGCAGGAAAATGGAAATGCTTCTGGCACAACACATTTTTGCACAGTTTACATTGCCCACCAAACAATGATACACAGCCATGCCCCTCCAGCTCTACACATATTTATTTTTAAACAATTTTCTACGTTTGACACTAAACTATTCATTAACCATGCAATTCAAAAGTAATCTAAACTCACCTGCTCTGTTTAAAGTGTCCTCCCTCCACTTTTGATTCATTCCTTCACAACTTTTCCTTGTAAAAAAATCCCCCATGCCTGCACTCTTTCTGAATTAACAGATTGGACAGTGGGGAGATCTCTTTACTGCCATGGAATTATTGAATTTAGCAGCACCATATTCAGGGAAGAAATCCCAGGAAAAAACTTTACCCTTCCTGGACTGGGCTACTCACAGTCCTTTGCAAAGGGAACATCACTGCAGGGGCTCAGGGACAGCACTGACACTGAAACTGATACAGATCACATACAGAATCACACATACAAACAACATTTTCATTAAAAAAAAAATTACGCTGCTACAATTCCAAAATAAAATTTAAATACCTGTAATATAAATATTCAAAGCACCCACAATTTTAAGCCAGCAATTAAAAGAAATGGAGGGGGAAAAAAAAAAAAAGAAAAAACCAAACATTTTCCAGCATGTCATTTGAAATAAATTAATATCTGTGTTGAAATGGAAATTTATTAAGTTTGTCAAGTGTTATAATGAGACCTTCTTGTTAGAGCTCACACAGAATCGATGTCTGAAGGGAAGTCCAGCTCATCAGGCTGCAGCAGCAAAATTTACTGACATATTCTCCCTCTAATAATGTATTATCTTGACTTATTCTTGATATGAGTTGTCTGGTCCTAACAGTAAATACAACTATAAAGCAATGAGAAATCCCAGCAGATGATGACACTAATTGCACTGTCTTGACTTGAATTCAAATTGCTGAGCAGTAAATGAGATTACTAGCCTGAAGATAATCTTAATTTAAATGTGCAGCTGCATTTATCTCATCTCAGATACAATTTTCCAAAGTGCTTAAAAAAAAATAATACCAGGCAGGCATCGAAGAGGAACCTTTAATTCTGAAGGTTTTCAAGATAATTAAGTGTCCTCATGTGTTTTTTTCTTTGGCCATATTTTATAACAAGCAGTAATTTGCAGATCAGAAGAGAAAAATGAGGGAATGTCTTCAATTGTTGCAACTTTTTCTGCCTTTGATACTGTCTTCTAATTTTTGTTTTCCAATGTGGAATGTCTTTGATGAATAGAGAATCAAAGATTTAAAATAGATGAAGTTTCAGACCCATGACTTATGAATAGTCTATCTTGAATNCCACAAAAAAACAAAACAAAACAAAAAAACCCACCAAAATTCAAACCAACCCCAAAGACATTTGAGATAAATACTTTGGCATGGATTAAAATCTTGTTCCAACATTTGAAAATGAAGATTTTTACCAGATATGAGATCAGCATCTTGGTGAAAATATCTCATGCCTTCTTCATGTTCTCTTCTAAATTTCCTAAGCCCTTATCACCCTTAAGTAATATTTCTTACTAATTATGTTAATTCAGAGTGTTTAGGGAGTATTTTCTATACCCCAGAGTTCTTCAAGCAGCTTCCCAGAGCAAATTGGATCAGGATTTATTGTATTTCCATTTGGAGCAGAAAATACAATTTCCAACTGCAAAGCCTCTGTACATCACAGGACCTGGAGCACAGGCAGTGTATTAGAAATTTTAAGGAGTGTTAAGGCTACCATCACTTGAGTTTTCTTCTCCCCCAAGTAAATTTACACCTGAATGTTTTGTATGTTAATGCAACTGGTTTTTTTGCTCACAGTAAACATCAGCTTGAAGAGCAAAAACCACAAGTAAGAAAATAAAGGAGTGGGGGAATGTAGCAATTATTAACAAAACCCCCCAGTATTTTGATCTGAGCATAGAAATACATTTGCAATAGAGATCTCTACTCTGATAGATGTGTAGAGTGCCAATAGCTATATCTAACAGGGCCAGGCCTCAGAACACAAATCCCTCCCCCTGCTCCCACATTTGAATGCTTCTGCATGTAGCCCTGCTTGCCTCAACAGGAGGATTTGTATTGATCTTCATTTGAAAGGCAATTTTTTTTAATAATTGATAATTTTTCATCCCTTCATAACTCCAGGCTGGCATTTTACAACTGTGCAAGTGCTGGAATGGAAAGGTCAAGGACAAGAAGAAACTTTCGTGCATTGCAGCTCCCCCGCCACGTTCCTTCTTGAATTAACAAGTTCTGTTGATGCTAAGCAGATTTAAAAAAAAATTAAAAAACAAAAAAACCCCCAAAAACAACAAAACACAAGGGACCCAGTTTGTGTCTGAATTATATGAAATAAAACATCTTGTTCCACCTGGCTCCTGTGCCTGACTGTTGTGGCCATCCCCCCTGCTGGCCTTGGCTTTGCCACCTCACAGCAGTTCTGAAAAGCTGAGTTCTGTCAAGCTGCAAAAAGCAAATGCCAACTCTATTGTGATAAATGTCCCAAGATGGATAAATCAAGGTCTGCAGAAAAAGAATTTCTGCAGAAAAAAATCCATTCCCAACCTTGATGGTGAAAATGGTTGGAGGATTAATCAATGAGAACTCCTCCTGTTTTTCAAAGGTACACAAGCACTGAGGCAGACTGAGCCCTTCCTCAGTCAGAGCCCACCCTGCCTTAAAAAGTAATAATAAATCCATTTATGTCATTCCTTCTAGAAGGACCCAGCTTCTATCCACAAGGATCAATCAATTTATGGTCTAGACATACTATTTTAAAATTACCTTTCCTCTGCAGATATGCATGTTGGTCAGAGCAAAAGGAACTCATATTTTTCCAGTATAATATTCAGTTATTAGCACTCTTTGCTTCTTTTTTTTCCACTAGAACATACATTTGTTAAACATAATCATTATTCTTTAACTCTCTGGATATATGATATCCAATGACATTTTCTAAGTAAATGTAAACAATCTCTTAATTCAGCATAACTGCACAATTTATTAATGCTGGTGACTTTATAGTCCTCCAATTTTTATAATGATCCCATGAAAGCTGTTCTATTAATTTAAAAATGTTATTGTTTGAAAGGAACTCTCAGAGATATTATGAATTACATGTAATGCTGACATAAAGACTGATGTTTTCTGTTTACACCTACCATGTCACTGATGATTAATCTCAGCATCTATGGAATTCTACAAAGGAAATCTTGCATGCACTCATGTTTTTATTTTCCTTATGTTTCCATTGCTATTATACACTTCTAAGCTATGATCTTTCTTGCTCTTAATTGTGGTGGTTTTTTTCCATGTTTTATTTGTTTCGGGTTTCTTGTTGTTGGTGGGGTTTTTTTGTTGTTGTTTCTGTTTTTCATAATACCTTTTCAAAAATTCCTGGAATTTCAGCATTATATGTTTAGAAGAAAACTTCCATTTCAAGATTTAGCTCATGGTCTTCAAGTAATTCTTTCATGACTATTTGTAAATATAAACTCTGTGGTGAATCAAGTCTATGACTCATCCAATTAATAAGCATAAAGTGTCTTATAAAAAAGAACTTAATTCAAAACAGTTTTTCAGCCTGACCTCCTGTACCAGCAATGTCTGCAGGAATGTTAACAAGAGGCAGCTGGGGGTTTCTAGAAAAAGACTGACAAAGGGAAGGGTGGAGGAGGAGCTGTAAACCACAAACAAAAATCTAGAAATCTTCTCTTAAAAAAAAAAAATCAATAATGGATAGTCTGGTATTCTTTTCTTTTAGCAAATGATGGATGCTCTGCTGAGAACTTCTGGTCATTACACCTTTGAAGGAGTGACATAAAATGTGATTACACATATCCAGTTTTGCCTTCTGTGCTACTGATACCTATCCTGTTTCTCAGCTTATGATTCCTGAAGTACCATGTGCTTGTATGGTGCAGCACAATCAGCTCTGGGTCATACCTAATGATTTCTTCTATGGGAAAAATGATGAAAATGAAACATTAACACATTCATTTCCATATGAAAAATATGCAGTTAGATTAAGGGTTGGTTTAATTTTAATTTGGTTTAAGTTTAATTTAATTTAAATATAACCATGTAGAAATGAGACATCCAGCCTAAGCAGTTATCCAGGCTGTCTTTACATGGGAGAGAAGGCAGTTTTCTTAGAGGATACAGTCCCAGGCAAATATTCTGGATTAGGACAAAGTTCTGCTGAACACAAGATCAGATTTGACCCTTGCATTTGAGACAACTGGAATTTGGAGTCAGATTCTACTCTCCATGATTTTCCTAAGACTATATGACATGGCAAAGGCAGAATCCTCAGAGATTGGTCTTATAAGTCCCTTTACCACAAGAACATTCCCTGGACATCCATATGACTCAAATGTTTTCATTTTCATATGATGCATCCATCACACAGGAGAAACTAATTTCAGTTACCAAATAATGCCATTTTAGTGGACACCACAGTTGATCCATATGGATATTTCACAGAACATCACTGATCTGCCCAGAGAAATGAAATTCCCAGAGCCATCCACTCACAGGCCATGGGGTATTGGTATTTAAATCATCAGGAGCTGGTAGCACCTCACATTCTATTTTTTGAGATTGGGTAGAAAACATGAATGAAAAGTTCCAGCTCCCTATATACAGTAACCAAATATTTAGAAAGATTGGAAAAGGTTTAAAAAAAGTGGAACTTAAACAGAAAAATATTTGATTTTTTTTTAGATGTTAATACTATGCCTACATATCCCTCATCAAGAACTGTAGAAAAATGGAATGTCATTTTTTCTCCTTTCCTCTTTCACAGAATCCCGTCCACTCCTGTTCTTTCTTTCCTGACCCTATCTATGCCTGCTATAAAATTCTGGTTGGAAGAACTCCTTCCTGTCTTTACCTCAAATTTTTCTAAATATGGTAGAAGTCTTCCCTGTCCACTTTTGACTAAAGTGTTCCCAAGTTGTTTTTTACAGCACTACTTTTTACATATATAAAAAAGTACATTATGGTACTTTTAAAAGTAAGTTTTAAAAAGAAAAAAAGGTGTTACTTGTTAAATAAAGTCCATTATTCCATTTGAGGAGCAAACCAGCATGCTCATGGTAAGCAATAAAAAAGCACCATGACTCAGCAGATGTATAGTAGGAACTACAGCTGAGTCTTTCAAGTTGCAGAAGAAGATGTTCAAAAATTGTTGATTTTGATGATAATAACTCAAAGAATTCCATCCCCTTAGAAGCAACCATAAAGTCAGACGCGTTATGAAAAAAAAACAACACAAAAAAACAATGTTCAAGTGAGTGATTTGCTGAAGTGAAGCAGAGGTAGGCTTGGCTCAAGAGAAAAAAAAAATTCCATCTGTTCTTGCACTTCTGCAATATCCTCTTGGATACTTAAAATTATATGACACATATATTCTGATCCTGACAAATTAAGAGATCCTTTCTGGAGACTAAAGGCAGGCCTGAAGAAAGAACATCAAAAAAAAAATGTTACATGACTTTGTTTTCTGCGTTGATGGAGGAAAAAGCCCCCATCAAACAGAGCCTTCAGAGCATCTGTACAAACACACTGCCCTGGGGCTACAGAAAGCAAGAGCTACTCTACCTCCCCTTTTACTTCAATTTTCTAGCTTTATTCTGCCTTTTTTTCCCATTTTCTTCTTTTCTACAAGCTCAGCCTCCTGCTGACTGATGTAACAGCATTTCCTTTATATTTTATTTTATCATCTCCTTCTGTGACTTCACAAGCCCAGCTACTACTGGTGTTTTCCTGAGTCAGCCAATCCTGCTGAACATGAGATGGAGCAAGTGTTCCTCTACCCCATTTCCTCTCAGTTCTACACCATTTCATCCACTACCTCACTTCCATGTGAGTGAAATGGTCCAGCAGTACTTGCTGAATACAGCAAACATCTCAGGAATGGCTGAAGTCTTTTTCTAAAGAGAATATACATGCTACAATTTATTATAGCAAAGTATACTTAGGGAGGAAGAAAAAGTGCCCCAACTTCCTATCCAATGAGTAAACAGCAATAACAATAAATAAAAAAGAGCAGAATTGAAAATGCAGGATTTAAAATGGCCCAAGACAAAGTCAGAATTGAAAATGCAGGACTTAAAATGCCCCAAGACCTCAGCTTGAGGTCAGTGAAGTTGGCAATTTAAGTGTTGCAAGAAAAAAAATTGAAAAAGACAAAATCGTGGTGCTGTAATTAAGACACTCCACTGACGAACAGACGTCTTGCTTGACTCGGGATATGGCACCAGACTTCTGGAACAAAGATAGTGCTACTCAATTAAACTGCTTTTCTATCTGATGCATCCAATGAGTAAACAGCAATAAATTAAATGGGACCATCAGCAAAAAGTCTTCTTTACTGCAGCCCAGCTCTTCATAATTAGACTGATAAAACCCCTTTACTCAGGGGCTGCTTAGAGCAAGGGTTCTTTAGAGCAGAATTCATTCTTTAGGATCTTGTGATATCTACTGCAATGTGCCTCCAACGCATTTCTGAGAATTCCAACTAACATCCCTATTTTCACCACATTCTAATTTGCTTAATTGTTTTTTAATCCACACTTTTGCCCTAATAGAATTCATATTCTTCAATTCTTGCACATTTTCCAAATGTTGTTGTATCTTTTTGAAACTGCTACAGCCTTTTAAAGGACAGTTGCACTGTGGCAATAAGCAAAAAACCGTGCTAGTGAAATATTTTGTTTGTTTTGAAGAGAAAAGGGATGGATAAGCTCATCATTATTTAAAAAGAAAGTAAGTGCATCTTAGGAGGCACATGTAGATATTCTTCTGCTGCTGTTTTACACCTAAGAAGAAGAAAAGAGAGAGGGAAAGGCACAAAAACAGGGGGAAGGAGAAAAAGACAATAACAAAGAGAAAGAGAAAGTTAAATGAAATATATACCAAGGAGATGACTGAAAGTGGAAGGAAAACATGTGAATCTCCAAATATCACTTGGAAAAGAAATATAATCTTCACTCACTTTTTGCTAGACTACCCTTGCTCAGTTTCTTTTTACCTCTTCTGTGGAAAAAAACCCAAGCTTTTCTTGTTTTGGAAAGTATGTCCTTACAACTTAATATCCCCACCTCAGTTTTGCATGACGTTGTCTTTAATTTTTCCCCCAAGTCCTCTTGAGACTTGTCAGAAGATATGAGGCAACAGAATAAATCCCTTTATTAAGGTCATTAACCAACCCTCCTGATATTCATTTTGCTTACTGTTTTCTTAATAACACTAACACTTTTATAATTTCCAGTGGTACTCTGAAATTTATCCAAGAGTTAGCAACCATCAAGACGTCCTCAAGCTAACCTGTTTTACTTGGCCAAACTATAAGTTTCAGAAAATCATTATTTGAGTCCTTTGCTGCAAGAGCTTGCCAGAAGCATGCTGCTAAAACCTTTCAGATTTATCACAAGGACTGTAATTTTCTACTAACTTGATTTGATTAGACTTTGCTTTTCAAAATACTTACTGGTGGCCCAAAATTAAACAAACTGGAAACAGAAACATATTTCTAACACACAAGTAGTGTCCCATGCAAGCCAGGGATGCTCTAAGGATTGTATGGAACTGGAATTCCCACTTCAGAAAAAAAAAAAAAAAAAAAAA
>VXBC01012537.1:337464-440104 GCA_013399945.1 Ploceus nigricollis | reverse complement strand
AACAAAAAACCACAAACCTGGAGATGAAGAGAACATTTTAAAACAAATATCACATTTGTCATCATGTAGAAACTTAGAAATGACAGTTTTTTAGGAAAATCAAGCTACAACTCAATTATCAAATACTTTCAGTGTCCATGAGGTATCTGGAGTGCTCTCATGATGAGCAAACACTGGAAAAGTGAGCAGGGATCTTTGACAGCTGATATAACCCAAATTTAGTCAAAACTTTGGATATCAATACTGCCCAAGGGAAAAGGTTATACAGGGAAAATTCCAGTCAGCTTGGGTTGTCCTCTTTTCAGAGAGCTTGGCCACACTGCAGAGCAAAGGGGAGACATCCTGAAGTCATATTTGCTTCAGATCCTCCAGTGTCAGAGTAACTCACAGCACACACATGGAAATTCTCAGAGCAGTTGTCAGGGGTGAAGGAGATCAGTCTGAGCACTAAGATAAGGCTGCACACCTTGACAATACAACATAAAGAAAATTTAGGCAAATTATTTTCCATCAAAACAGAAGAGAGGATCCCAAAGCTCACTCAGAAGGGTTCTTGTATTTTTCCTTTCCTGCTGCCTATTCCTGTTTCCAACTATAGCCTTTCAACTCATGTAATTAATTAAATAAGGAGCCTAAAGAAGGAGAATCATTCATTATATAACAGGGATTTATCTTGGAACATAAGTCACTGATCAGTGGTTATAATCAAAGGCTGAAATAATTTTAATTAAAAGACAAGTTATGCTGAGGCACCCTTTATCTTCAGCCATCCACTTCAGAGTTTTCTAGGTCTGATTTTTGGGGTCCTCCCTGTTCCACTCCCTCCATTTTATCTTTCATCATACCCATTTTTCACAACCAAATCCTTGTGTCTCAACTTTGGTAGTGCAGAGGAGTGAACTAAAAAATCTCCTGAGATCTTTCTAGCTTATATTTTAACATTATTGAATTAATTAATATCATTTAACATGATCACGCTAAAAATAATGGCACTGCTTTAAATTCATAAAAGCAGAACTATTTGATTAAAAACTAAAGATTTTTGGTTTATTCTGTTTAGTATGTATTTTCAGCTTAAGCAGGCAGCTTTCAAAACAATAAAAAACCTTAAATGAAATATCAGACACTATGGAGAACTGAGAAAACTGCTATTAAACTACTAAACTCATCAAAAATACAAAATAGATAAAATTATTATTTTAGGTCAAAGGCAAATACCTGATGTGTAAAATACAGCATTTAAAGTGAAAATAGCACATTATAGATTTGCATTCATTTATCTAAGGAGGCTATATCAGCTTCATAGGTACATTCTTTGTGCTACGAAAAGAATTCAAAGTACAACAAAACCTTCCCAAAAAAGCCAACATTTAAATTCAAGAATTCAAAATACAACAAAACCTTCCCAAAAAAGCCACATTTTGCTCACCACATACATGGAGAAGAGATGGATGATCTATACACCAGAAACCAAAATCAGTGGAAGGGGTTTGCACAGAGCAAGTTAAGCTTTACAAATTCCTGGTTAGTCAATTCTTTCTCCTGCAAGGTACAATTTTTCAGCACATCATTCTTTTTTCATTTCATTTCATTTGTCCTTCCTCCCACATAATAAATCAGGAATATTTTCTGGTATTTTCCAAGAACAACAGACACAATATTTACACTGTTTTTTATTAATGCTGAAAGGTACCTTAAGCAGTAAATATTCAACTTTGCTGCCAAACATTTAATTTTCCTATTTTTTAAGATACATTTTTGTACCTTATTATACATATATTTTCAAGAAGCTATAAATTTCCTCACATACACACACTGATATTTATATCCATCTATGTTTACATATCTATTGGAAGATAACAACCCAACTTCGAAATATTTCTCTTATAAAATGCAGACCCTCGAGAAAATACTATTTTATTAATATATATTAAAGGATCTTAAATTTTGTCATCATATCATCCCCTGTGTAAATCCTATGGATGGGAAAACTTTTCATACAGTCCCTCAGTTTGATCTTGGCTGTGAATTTTCAGGGACTGTCACCCCTCACTGCAGCTGATTATGCAAAATGAAACAAAATTGCACATTTCAAACGATGCTTTTCAGATGCAGCTTTGAGTCAGTTCTCACCAAAACTAAGACAGGTCAGTTATGAAAACTGTGAGCTCCATTAGCCTGTAAAATCTGTTATTTTTCCCTAGCAACTTTTAGAAAACCTTTTCTTTTTCCCCCCGAAACTGAAGCTAGTGATCTTTTAAAATTCTGGAATGCTTGAGGGGTTTGAATTCCATGGATGTATTACACTTCCTAACAACTCACAAAGTGCTGAACAACTACTGAGACTCAGGAATATGGAAGAACTTATGGAAAGGGACTTTTCCTAAAGATAAAGGACACTATAGCTTCATAAAAAAAACTGAGTTAGGTAAAACATGAAAACACAGGGATGTTGTGAGAGTATTCAGCACTAAATTTTGTAAGAATGGTCAAGAGTTCCTAGTGATTACAGTAAAGAGGGTTATGCAATAAAACCTGGAAGATTATTGGGGATAAAAAGGAATAAAATAGGGGGGGAAGCATGATAATTTCTATGATATTTGTGTTTCCAGGGCAGGGTCTGGAGCAGCTGAGGGAGCTGGAAAGGGGCTCAGCCTGGAGAAAAGGAGGCTCAGGGGGGACCTTGTGGCTCTGCATAACTCCTGACAGGAGGGGACAGCCGGGGGGGTCGGGCTCTGCTCCCAGGGAACAGGGACAGGAGGAGAGGCAATGGCCTCAGGCTGGGCCAGGGGAGATTTAGATTGGATATTGGGAAAATTTCTTCACCCACAGGATGGTCAGGCATTGGCACAGCTGCCCAGGGCAGTGTTGGAGGGCCATCCCCTGGGAGAATTTAAAAGCTGTGTGGATGTGGCACTTGGGGACAGGGNCAGCTGCCCAGGGCAGTGTTGGAGGGCCATCCCTGGGAGAATCTTAAAGCTGTGTGGATGTGGCACTTGGGGACAGGGGTCAGTGGTGGCCTTGGCATCAACTGGGCTCAATAATCTTAAAGATTTTCTCCAACGTCCATAATTCTGTGGTTCTGAGACAAGTATCATACCACTATAATAAATGCTGTGATAACCACAACAAATGGCAGCCATCAAGACAACTACAAATTTATCTTTTGTTTTCTTTCTGTTTTAAAAGCACCTTCTCACTTTTAATACCAAAATGCCTTTGTAAAATACTTCCTAGG
Source organism: Ploceus nigricollis (assembly GCA_013399945.1). Lineage (NCBI taxonomy): Eukaryota > Metazoa > Chordata > Aves > Passeriformes > Ploceidae > Ploceus > Ploceus nigricollis. The sequence goes on along the minus strand of VXBC01012537.1, from coordinate 436,866 downwards.
AAGTTCTGCTCATGGCAGTAGCTGCCCTTCAGTTGCAGAGTACCAGAAGAAAGGAAAAGTTAAGTGCAGGAATTAAGCACAAGTTGCTTAAAGAAAAGATAAAGTATTCTTAGCAAGAAGTGGGGGAGCTAAAAGCTGATTCCTTCTTGCTTTCCCTAAAAGAAAGCACAAAATGGTAATTCTGCAGAACATCAGTCTGAATGTGACCCTGTGAATGAGAAAGTTGTTCAGAGTTGGGCTTTTATCTTAAAGAGTGCTACAGATTTTATATCAGTTTCAACTTAAAGTTGTGAGTGTAATGGAAATCCCATCTGGGTTGAAAAGTTATTGGAAGCAGCATTTTTTAATGGACAAGGCATTAGGCATGGTAAAATAACTTGGGATACATTGCTGTAGACTTCTGTGACTTTGAGGAAAATAACAGACAGTACTTATTTTCCCTATCTGCAAAATTCAAAAGTGATACTTTTTTATCCTTTGTCATGTATTTTGACATCTCTAGATAAAAGACAGAAAGACAGATAAGTAATATTAAATTCTTTATTTGTGATGAATGGAATTATCTTCATCCCTATACTTTTTATGGCCTTTATTTTAAAAATTGAGTAGTTACATGGAGTTTCAGAATCCAGCTTTATATTATGCCAAGTGATATTATTTTAGAAAAAGAAAGCATAGAAGATCATTACACTTGAAAGATTCAAAGGATAATTCAACCCATCACAAATAGGTGTCTTAAGTAATTTATGACTTTTTTTTCCTCTGTGTGTCTCTCCATTGACTTACTATAGAAGGATGATTATCTGACATTATGTGCAAAACTTTTCCACAGCTGCAAGAACCCTATAAACACAGTAAAACAGGATTTGGGATGTAAACTGAGAGTTTTGGAGTTGTGAATTCTGGAACTATAGTGTTTGTATGCAAGCTGGAAACTAAACATTAAAAGCCAGATGAATGAATCTTATCTACATGAGCACAACTATTAATGTGATGGCAGGGACAGGTGAATTTTGGTGCTACAAAATCATATTTTTAACTGGAGGGGTATAAAAGCACACTGGAGGTTACAAGGTAGATTCTCTGTGTATTTTAAGAGTTTATTGCCATAATTTTATTTTAGCTATGCGTTATTCCTCGTAGTTGTCTGGTGGATTGAGTGATCACTGAGCCACTGCTCAAGGGATTTCTGTGCAATCAATGTGACAATCACTCTATTTTCAGGGAAGAGAAGTCGGATTGATGTCATTATTTATGAGCTCAGATTACACTACCTCAGAAATTCCCTTTTTTTTTTGCTTTATATTTTTAATTAAGTTTAAAAAACTTCAACAGAAACACACTTTTCTCTTTTTATATATAGCATTAGGACTTCCACCCAGCACGTTCCAGGGCCTAAAGGGGCTCCAGGAGAGCTGGAGAGGGATTGGGGACAAGGGATGGAGTGACAGGACAAGGGGGAATGGCTTTAAACTACCAGAGGGCAGGGATAGATGGGATATTGGAAGGAATTATTTCCTGTGAGGGTGGGGAGGGATGAGCAGAAGTTGCTCAGAGAAGCTGTGGCTGCCCCTGGATTCCCGGCAGTGTCCAAGGCCAGGCTGGATAAAGTTCTGAGCAGCCTGGGATGGTTAAAGGTGTCTCTGCCCATGGCAGGGGGTGGAACTGAATAGTTTTCAAGGTTTCTTCCAACCCAAACCATTCCGAGTCTGTGAATTCTCTTTAGCACTTTAAAGTCTGAATGAATCCAGCTGCACATAGGTCAGTACTCACAGGAAGTTCCTCACTATTTAGCCCCAGCTCACTTCAGAAAAACAAAATAACAAAGTGTTCAAGTGAACTATCTGGATGTAAAACCTACACACTAGTATGTGCATATAGGCTCCTTTATAAATAAACCATACTGTTCCACTCAGTTACAAATATACATAATTGCCCAAGCTTAGTTTTCTCCCCTTTCGAGCTGAAAAGCTGATATAAATAGTTTTTTCCATACAGTTCAGCTACTCAAAATAAGAAAGACATTTTAATATTGCAAAAGTAGCTAAAGCCAATATTTGTTCTGCAGCAAGAGCGTGTGTTGTTTTCTTCTCTACAATATTTTGAGCTGTTATAGAGACATTGCTATATTAAACCTAATGGATTTCAAATTAATTCAGCATTTATATTCTGATCATATTTTCTATCTTATATCTGAAAGGATGCATTCAGCTGATAATAACAGGCTACAGGAAACAATACTGATTATTTGGAATTAAAATGGCTAAGTTGAAGCTATTTTATGCTGGAAGGAGCCTATCAATCCCTTAATTTGCCAGGTGCAGCCAAGTCATTGACACAAGGACCAAGGAGGTGACAAGTCAAGGTTAAGTGCAGCAGGATTGGGTGTTTGGTGATGGTCCTGACTTCCTCATCCATTCCTTTGCCTAGAAGAGCATCTGGAAGAGCTCTGGAAGCTTCTTCCTCCTATTTTTTAATTATAGCAATCCCAAGAGAGCAACAGGAATAATCCCTTCTCAGAGCTGTGGGGTAACTCAATGTCATACACAGAGATAATCAATAAATTGTAAGGGGACACAACCAGACACAGCAAGGCTAAATACTGAAATCACACACTAAATGTAATAAATGCCATATACCAGCATTGCAGGTATCTCTTTATGTGCATGTAAAGAATGATGTGCAACATTCATTAATTGGCAATGTGAGCCTGTAGCCCACAAAGTCACTTGTGCCATGGGCTGATCCCCCAGCATGGGCAGCAGGAAAGGGGGGATTCTGCCCCTCTGTCCCACTCAGGTGAGACCCCACCTGCAGAGCTGCTCCAGACCTGGGGTCCAGCAGCAGGAGGAGCTGGAGCTGCTGGAGAGAGTCAAAAGGAAGCCACAGAGATGCTCCAAGGGCTGAAGCCAGGCTAGGAGAGCTGGGAATGTTCACCTGGAGAAGAGAAGGCTCCAGGGAGACCTTAGAGTTCCTTCCAGGGCCTGAAGAGGCTCCAGGAGAGCTGGAGAGGGACTGGGGACAAGGGATGGAGGGATGGGACACTGGGAATGGCTTTCCACTGCCAGAGGGTAGAGTTAGATGGGATTTTGGGAAGGGATCCTTCCCTGTGAGGGTGGTGAGGCACAGGGTGCCGAGAAGCTGTGGCTTCTGGAAGTGTCCAAGGCCAGGCTGGATGGAGCTTGGAGCAACTCAGGATAGTGGGAGGTGTCCCTGCCCATAGCAGGTGTGGAACAAAATGAGCTTTAAGGTCCCTTTCAACCCAAACCATTCTGATTCTCTGCAGAAGCAGAAATAATGTTTCTTGGCTATTTCAGGCATGGTCTAACAAGGCTGAGTTCAGTGCAAAACCCACCCCTCAGCCTCCTGGTTGCTTCCCTGTGGACACAGCCATAAATTTCTGGCTGCAAGAGCAGCACTGATGTTCCATCCTTCCTTGGGCCCAGCAGCACTTAATCCATAGGTAAATGTTGCTGCTGCCAGCAATACACAAATAAAGGAAATTTATGAGCCCTTGTTCTTAACCTCCACCACCATCAGACAAGTGATGTGTAGAGATACATATTTGTTAGAGACTGGAAGATTTATTTTCATAAGGAAGGATAGACATAGTTGCACTACTCACTGTGTTTAGCAATTTTACCCAAAACATACAATAATGACAATTGCCAAGGGAAAATGATTCCCACATTGGAATCTTTCTGTGGACTTACACAGCAATCAGTAATTGACACAATCTCATTTTCAAGGCAGAAAGAGGTTTTGACATCACTTGCCCTGGCAACCATTATCTGTCCATTAGATGGGAGCAACAGAAAAGCTGAATCACAGAACTATCAAGCCCAGTCTGTGCTACTGAAGAGTCACAGCTTTTTCATGCATTTTAATTGCTTGGCAGTCTCCATTATCTGCCTTTGACCAATTATCTGTACTTGATTGCACCACATATTTTCATATTTGTAATATACTGCTAGACATTTTTCAACAGGTAAAAAACCTATTTATCTGCATAAATCAAAATACTAATAACCAGAAATGTTACATTATGATGATAAAACAATTTAAAACTATGCTTTATACATCAACTGCCTTGGAAATTTCCATGGCTTTTTTGTTCTCCCTACAGAATAAATTTTCACAACTCTTTCCCATAAATATAAAAGAAGATTTGAAAGTTTCCACTTCAGAAATTGTAGTGTTCTCCTATTGCTTCTGGGTTTTTCTCCACTACAAAAGATTTGTAGTCTTCTCCAGTGATGAAGGTTGTGGATGGTTTTATCATGCAGCCAAGCAAATAACCAGAATTTGGCCAACCAGCCCAAAGTAATTTTTCAAGTTCTACAGCTGTCTGCCACAGAAAGGTGACGAAGCCTGGAGATTTCACTTTAATTAATCTCTCTTTTCCCTCATCTCCTCTCCATTCAAAGTGGGTAAAAAATTGACCTCATCCATGACTGTAGAGATTGTTTTGAAATTTCAGTAATAATTCACTAATAATTAACTGTCTCAAATCTGCCCAAATGTGAACCAGATAGTCTGTACTCAGCTAAGAAAAAAGAAAACCAAAACACCGCACAAAAGAACATTACCCCAAAATGTAAATCACAGTGACTTTACCTTTGAAGTTGTTCTTGCTCCACAAGAGAAATCTCTTACCCAGTAAAAGATCATACATACACATCTGTAAATAAATATCTGTGCAGCAGTGAAAATCAGGAATAATACAGTATTTTATACTGGAACCTACATCTGGTCTAGCAAATCATCTCCCTGGGCTCATTTCAATCACCTGATTATGATCCTTAACACACCTGCTTTACTTTAGGATTAATAATGTTTACAACTTCCCTCTGAGGCTCATCTAAGAACAGCAAATAGCCCACAGTGCCCATGGGCTGGTCCTGCTCCAGGTGCAAGCAATGATCCTTTACCACAATGACACTTTTCTAGGTCAAAATAAAACAAAGTAATGTGTAATTCAGCCCTGCGCTAACCAAGTGAAACACCTCAAACTGTTCCCAGCTCCTCCCCACCAGCCAACAAGGGCTGACTGTCAATTATTGCCTACAACTGTAACTGAATCCAGACAAGCATCTTAAAGCAACAACAAAAAATCTATGCAGTTAAACTTTAACAGAATTCATTTTCCAGTGAGTTATACAGCCCAAAACTCATGGGTAGATTTTAGCTCAGGAACTTAGAAGTGATTTTTTTCTTTCTAAACGTGGGAGTTTGTGCCATCCTGCTGGGCAGGAAACCATCACCTTCCTGGAAGCTCCAGCCTAGGGGACAGCACTGATTTCCCAGCCTGGATCTGCAGGGAGAGCAGAACCCCTGTCACTCCCTCCTGGGACAGAGGTAAAGCTCCTCACTGCAGGAGATGAGTTTTTATTGCTAAGCTTCAAACTACAGGGGAAAGAACAAAGCACAGAAAATAACACAAATGCCTATGTTCAATTAAAAAAAAGATGAATAAAGAATATATAAAGATATAGATAAACACAAACAGAAATAAAGCTAGATAGATACAGGAAGATGAGGAAGCAGATCCAGAGATGAGTGTCAAGGAAATTAAACATTAATAATGCAATGCCTGTCTTACAGACAAAAGTATTTTTACTCTGGAAAAAGATTAGAGGAAGGATAAACAGCTCATAGCAGCTGTTTGACATGTCACTAAATATGCATTACTGGAAGATACTTCACTACAGTGGCAGTGAAATGGAAGAAGAAGCTGATAATCATGACAGCAAGAAAATGCTGGGCCTTTTAAAAATAATTGATATTTCAAATTTGATTTTATGAGTATAATTTAACATAAAAAAATAGTTATTCATGAGGGTATTGGTTTCAAAATTCTCAAATACAACAGATCCATAAAGAATTATCATTTGAAAAAAAAAAAAATGCAAAGCCAACTAGCCCACCTGATTTTCAATAAGGAGCCACAATTGCCAAAATAGAAGAAACTGGTTGGAAAAAAAAATATGCTTATGCCATGCAGTAAACAGTAAAGAAAATTTAGTTTACAAATCTGAGAAAAAAAGAATCTGAATCTGGATGGAGCAAATCACAACCACTGGAATGAGGCCCTGACATCTCCCAGCAGCTCCTTCACCTTCCCTACCATCATGACCTTTTTTTTTTTTTTTTTGATTCTTCTTACTTTTATTTTTTTCTTTAATGTCTTACTGGAAAAAAAGAAAGAAATCAGGAGAGGACTCCAGCTGACTTCAGGCATGAGCCAGGCTGTGAATCTGCTGGAGCTGAACTTGTCACTGTCCCCTGGGCTGGTTTTCTGTACCGACCTTTCTCCTGCATCCAGGATTTCAGTGGCATTGCTGGGCATCAGACAAAACTGCTGCTCTTCCCTTTGGCACACAAACCCTTCATGCCAAGCCCAAACCCAGACTCCAGGCTGACTTTACTGAAATAAATACCTTATTCTACCTGGGTATCAAGAGTTTACATTATGTTGGCAGTTTAGACACTGGTGAGTGGGAGTAAAGGACTAAACTCCTGTCTCAGTTTTCCCCTGAAGTTGTTTAAATTATGATGAAGCTGTTTTTTCAAACCACATACTTTCCTGTGTGTCTTACACAGCATAATAAAAACTCATTCAAAAAGAGATTATTCTTGTTTTTCTTAATCTGGACTCCTAAATGAAGTCCTCCTGCAGTTAACTCTATCTTAAATTATTTTTCTAATGCACCATAGGATTCATCTATGTGAGAACACTGTTTCAATTTAACCATTCACAATTTGATTTAGTTGAATGCAACCTTGCTTTACTTCCATTTATCTTGTTACAGTTCCAGCTAATGGGGAATTGACTGAAGTTCTGGCTCAGCTGCACAGAAGCAAACAGCTGTAGAGATTTAAGAGGCTCCTGCTCTCCAGCTGCTCATTCTGTCCCTCTGCCAGATCTTACTGTCCCTGGAAATTTGGCAGAAGTGGGTCTGTCCTATAGCCTCAAGCACTGTCACTGACATTTGTTCTGATGCAAAGGAATTTTCACACATTTTCTCTCTTGAATCTACTAAAGATGCAACAACCTTCAGAGAAGGGGCACAACAGAGCACGGACAGTGTCATGTTTGAAGGTGACTTTGCTCACCTCCTGCTGAACAGCACTGGGTCACATGGAGGGCACCTTACCAGAACTGTCCTTTCACTGACACGAGAAAAATACCCTGCACTGCCATGTCCCAAAGGTTTTCAAGTATTTTGCATAATTAATAGATTTATCCGGTCCACTTGAATTCCTTTGTGTCATGGAAATTTCATGAATTTTGAAGCATCTTGTAGCTTGTATCCCTTCCAGCTCAGGATATTCTGTGATTCTATGACCTGCCAGGTTTGTTTCACAGAACCACACTCAGAATTATAGCACACTTTGGGTTGGAAGGGATCTAAAAAATCATATCCTGCCATGGGCAGGGACAGCTTCCACTATCCCAGGTTGCTCCAAGCCCTGCCCAACCTGGCCTTGGACACTTCCAGGGATCCAGGGGCAGCCACAGCTTCTCTGGGCACCCTGTGCCAGGGCCTCCCCACCCTCACAGGGAACATTTCCTTCCCAATATCCCATCTATCCCTGTCCTCTGGCAGTGGGAAGCCATTCCCTGTGTCCTGTCCCTCTATCCCTTGTCCCCAGTCCCTCTCCAGCTCTCCTGGAGCCCCTTCTAGGCCCTGGAAGATCTCTGAGGGCTCCCTGGAGCCTTCTCCTCTCCAGATGAGCACCCCCAGCTCTCCCAGCCTGGCTCCAGCCTTTGGAGCATCTCTGTGGCCTCTTCTGGGCTTTCTCCAGCAGCTCCAGCTCCTTCTGCTGTTGGCCCCAGGGCTGGGGCAGCTCTGCAGGTGGGGTCTCACCTGAGCAGGGCAGAGGGGATCTTTTCAAAGTGACAGCAGTTAAACACTTAACACAGTGCCATTAAATTATTTCCCTTTCAAGTTTCCAAACAGGATTTGTCTTTGAAAAAGGGAAGGGAGAGCAGGGTAATGAAGCTCCTCCATCCCTGAGCAGCTGCTTTTCAGAACTGACCTTTAAAACACAGCAAAGCCAGAGAGTTTCTACCTCCACCACAGGTCAAGTCCAGAACTAGTTTTTATTTCTGTGTCCATCCTTGTTTCCTTGCTCAAGATAGAAACCCAGCACACAGCAGCAGAGAGAAAAGTTTTAGAATAGTCTGCCTGCCCTTCACAAATGTTCATATTTGTGGAGTATTTTTATAAAATGAATGTGTATCTTTCCCAAGTTGCCACTTTGCTGTCAGATCTCCCAAAAGACTATTCATGGCACAGTACAGGTGATAGCTCATGCATGCCAAGTATGTTCTCCAAAACCATCCTCCCACCAACATTTCAGGGCTCATGATGTCATAGCAACTACCTAAACTTCCACCCAGCCAGATCTGCCTGGGAGCCCATCTGTCACAACTCCATCTAAAATTATATGAGTGGCTCTTTAGAGAAAACAGCACTGAATGTGAGAGGTTGTATCACTTAACAATCTCATTTTTTAATAGATGCAGCAACACTTTGGGAAAAGTCATGGGGAAAGTGGAACAGAACTTCCAAATTGCCTAAATATTTTCATCCTGGTTCTCACAAAGGGTAATCCTGTGAAATGCACCCCAAGAATCCTGGTTAACATGCTGTTAACCACTCCCTTCCAAAACCTCCTGACACTACAGCACAATTCAGGCTTCATTTGATTCTATTTCCACATCTTTATCTTTTTCCCTTAGAACTCAAAGGTTATTTCATACACTACAAAACACCTTCAAGTAATTACATCCATCTGACTGCACTGGGGCCCTGGCATCCCTTCACACTGGAGTCTTGAAAACATTTACTCTCTGAGGACTATTATTCTTCAGGTTTTGCAAAATTATTTATTGCCTGGAGTTTTTCTTAACTGATTAGCTGACAAAACTATACTGTACAGAAAAAAAAAATACCACTTCTGTTTTCACCTATTTGTTTTTAAAATAAAATACCTTGAACTTTAATAAAGGTGTTTATTACTACAATTCTACTCTTAAAAGTCCAAAAGCTAAACCAGAAATCCTTCAGAAGAATCTCAACATCTCTAATGTTTTATATTCTGGCCCTGCAGGTTTGCTTATGTTAATAGCAAGAGGTTTTAGGGGTTTTTTTAGCTAAATAAATTTAATTTTTTTTTAGAAAGGTGTTTAAAACAGCAGCATTTTGTGATACTATGAGGAAGAAATGCTGATCTTGTATCTCCCCACTTCAGGAACAAATAGTGTATTCAAAGGACTTTTATCTGGCCTTTCTCTCATTCAAAGGTTTATTACCTGACATAAAATTCATCTCTTCACTACTTTCCTGCTGACATCAGACTGAGAGTCATGGGAGACTTTGTTTTCTTGGTTTTTTTTCACCTTCTAGACAAGAAAGACTTCTGGTAGTAGCCAAAATATCTAATGGAAAGCTCTTCACTTGGTTAGCTGTGACACCTCAGCATAAGGTAAAATACCACATTCTGTGTTTCTGCACTGAATAAAAGCCCAGCACAACATCTGAGCTGGGGTGGAACAAAGCTGAAACATCCACACAGTGAAATACACTGGGATACAAAGGTGCAGATCTTTTGCTTGGGTGCATAAATCCTGTTTTTTAAACTGCCTGAGTCACACCCAACAAAGAACCCTTTGGTAAGGTCCATCTACATAATCCCAAGTTACACAGACAGCAACTTGGAGGAGAAAAAAGCAAAAAAAACCATTTTATAATGTAATTGGAACCAGTGTTATTCTTGCATCAAATCACAATGACACTCTGATTATGATGGGTGAAGTATTTAACAACCCAGGTAAAAATGGTAAAATGTTAAGGATATTATGTAGTGCAGGTGCCTGAATTTATCTCTATTTATATATATGTATATATCCTAATATATGTCTGTATGTATCTATATATGTCTGTATGTATCTATAAATGTATGTATATCTCTATATATATCTATGTCTGTATATATCTCTAAATATATGCATATATATACATATATAGATGTAGATATAAATAGATAGATACAGCTATATATAGATATGCAAAAAAGTGTGAAATTATGCTGAAAACTCAGGTTTCCAAACAATGTCTCACCATACATTCCTCCTGTAATGCCAAAAAAAATATAAACCAACCCCCTAGAGATATATCAGTAATAATTTGAGTGTAATATCACCAAAAGGTGAAGAAACAATCCCATTTCTTTGACACATCCATGTCTGCAGATTCACCCTGCTAGAACTTTGTTCCACCCTCCTTTGCCCATGTCTCCCTTTTTCCTGGTGCTTTTCCCCACTGCAGGAATCAGAGCTGTGGATGGATCCCCAGCAATCCCACAGAGGGAGGGATCTCCCCACACCTTTCTACCATGACAGCCTAAATGAGCTCTCAGGTAAAATGAAAATGGGAACTGTTTATGAACAACACCACAGAGAAAAGCAAGTTCTGTTAAGCTTTATATAAACCAGAGGAGTGAATTGAAAATTTAACATGAGAGGCAATTTCCCAAGAAAACTGAAACAATTCCATGAGTGGCTGGAGGGAGGAAATAGTCTGCTTAGTGGATTAAAAGACTGACAAATATTTCTGAGGAATTCAAGGATGGACAGCAGTAGATAAATGCTCAGTGCTGTTCAAAGGAGTCAGTTATTTCCAAAACAGTAAATATGACAATCAGGTATTAGGTTAGAGACTTTATTTGCCTGATAACTACTTTGAGTGGTTTCATAAAAACTTTTCCTGCAGCACAAAGGTATTCAGATATTGAAGCCCAAACCTCATCCTAGTTCCCTTTATGTCCTGATCTGCCATCACTGAGTTTCTTCCCACTTCAAGTGGATGTAGAGGAGAGGGGGAAAGAAACCACAAGGAAGGAGGATGGTCTCTTTAGCATCTCTCCACAACTCATCTTCCCACCTGCACTCCTGAACTTTTCCCTGAAACAGTGAAAACTCATTCCATTCCCCAGAGTTAAGGAATCTTTTCTTCCTTTTGTCCAAGGAGGCAGAATCTGATCTGCAAAGCACTTAATTATGGCATGTAATAATCTGGTTTTCCTGAACACAGAGAGAAAACAGATTAGACACCAATACTTTTTTAACCTTGATTATTAAGGAAAAAATATAAATGCATTCAAAATGATACGTTCTGATTGAGGGGGAAATAAACATTACAAATCATGTGTTTTAATGTTCTGGTGCAGCATTTCAGCCGTCTGCAAACCACCTCATAGCCTCACACTGATCTGACTTTCTACCTCGCTGCAGGTTGACATCTATTGACGTCAGACTTCAAAAATGCTTCAATCAAGATCTCTATAATCCTCATAAGTAAAATGTCTTTGTTCTGTTTTATGATCAAACATTTCTGAAAACACAGCCACCAGCCCCAGCAAGTACTCAGGATGCTCAGAGGTGAGTTAAAGCACTATAAAAAACTCAGAAATCTCCCAAATCTCCTCAGAGAACACGTTTGTTTATCACCGTGCCTGCAGACTCTTACACTGCAAATGTGCTGGCAACCATTTCTAGCAGACCTGAATATCATTTGAAAAGTTTAAAGATGCACAGAAAATGCAATCAACAGCCTCAATAAGAAATCTCAGGAAAAAAGTAAAATGATTTGGTAAACACGAATGATTGATAAGTTCTTCAGTGGAAAAAAAAGGTGGAAATCAAGAAGCAATGACCTTTTGTACCCATCCTTCAAGCAGCAGGTTTTAGAAACTTTTGTATTGCCTATAAAATTAGCTAGAAGATAAATCTCACTATGGTGATTTGCTCTTTATAAGTCCAAAGCCACTGTTCTGAATTCTCACTGTATAATTACTTCAATATAGATAAAGCATGAGTCATCTGTTCTACTCTAACCTTTGCATTTAAATTTGAATTTTATTCCTGCTTATCTTTTTTCCTAAATTGATATTACTGTCTACTATGTTTATTAAAAACAACTTAAAGCCACAGTGGATGTCAAACTGCACTGAGGCACTATTTCTTGTGTTATTTTAATTAACATGTCTCAGGGAGATTACAATTCTAATCATTTCTATTAAACTATTTCAAGATTTTCTTACTCTTAGATGTCAGATTTTGTTTCCTGTTTCCAGTTATGCCTTAATAACCCAGGAGGCTTTTAGTAAATGCTTTGCACACCCAGGTAGGAAACTCAGAGGCACTGTCCTGTTTCTCTGATAACAGCAGAACCCTGGTTGATCAAGCAGTGTCCTTAGCAGGTTCCCAAATCTGCCCCCTCTGGATCTCTTCCTCCTTTCCCATCCTCAGTGAGACAAAATTTCTAAAACCTAGGAAACACATTCCCAGAATGAGATAGTCAGAATCCCCTTCTCTCATTAATAAGCAGGTCCTGGGGCAGGACTGTAATTAAAGGGAAGTTAAAAAGCAAGCCCATCACATCCAGACTGAGAAGAGTTTAAGGTTAAATCCTTGGGATCTCCACACATTTGCCCATGACTTACCACAATCCCTGTAAGGCACACTGGGGCAGCCAGCTGGATCTCAGGGTATTTCCATGGCTGCAGGGTGAGCTTCTATGCACACAGAAAAGGTTTAGTTCATACCTTGTTTGGGTGAATTCCTTACACAGTTTGGCCTCAGGTATCCAACAGTGGCTCTAAGCCACTGAGGCAGGAAGAAAAGACTCCCCTCTTTAGGCTTAAGGAGGTTGTAGCTACTTTTAAAAGTTTTTTACCCTCTTCCTCCCTTTTTGGTGACCCAACCATGAGATCTGCTCTCCTCAGCCATTATGAAACTGCAGAGTGACACTTGCTGCTAACCTGAATAAACAACAGGACAGCATTTATCCAGCATTTTGAATGGGATTCATGGGATTCCCTTCCTTTTTAAGGACTCTTTTCCATGATGGACAGGAGCTGGCTGGAAGGCTTGGTGCCCATCAGAGCTGTCAGGGAGCCCTGCAGGGAGCTGGCTCTGGAGAAGGTTTTGCAGATCTCTTGCAGAGAGAGCAGGCAGAGACATGTCAGTCTCAAAGACTCCCACACACCACACTGAGACACTACAGGAATACCTGGTTTTTTTTAATGTCCCATTTCTTAATTAAAAGATGAGTGGTCCATTTACTACCATCAAGATCCTTTCACAGTCTGAAAGACTGTGAGAGTCTTTCAGCTCTTAGTTTCTGGACAGCAGGATGTAATGACATACACAACTTCACTACTGCCAATTAAATTCATCATTGCTGTCTACCTTTCCTTTGGAAATCCAAACAAAATTAATTGATTCTGGATTGCCTTCTTTCTCTACCTTATATATTAAAAAAAAATATTTATGATAAAGGTTTGGTACTACAGATGTATCATGTAATTAATCTGCCACTATGGAAAAGCAGACCTTTCTCTGTAGATTTTATTTTGGGTCTTGATTGTAAGTAAAGAGACTCAAGTGCTCAAGTGCTTTGTCTCTGCTTTTGTTCCACAATGCAAGACTACAAGAAAAAAAATCAATTATTGTGCCTCAATCTATATCCTTCAAATATATTTAACAAATTCCTTTCATTCTACTCATCTCTTCATTCTCCCTTAAAAGCATTGTGTATTTCTGCCATCTTAATCACTTCTCACATTTCTTTACTCATCCTACAACCCTTTTTCTACTGTTTGTTGAATTTTCTTATATATTTTGATCCAAATTACCTGAGTCCTACCATAATTTTCAGTATGTTAGATAACCTTCCATAATTATTTGGCAATGGCATAACTTTTTGCATAGCTCTCTATACCACAGTGGGTCTAACCTGCAGAAATCAGCAGCAGAGAACTCCCTGAGCTTCACCTGAGGAGGGTGTCATGTCATTTTGTAGTTTCTAACACACCTGTGGATTTTTTTTCAAACATTTTCTCTAAACTGTTTTTCGCTTTTCTTGACATTTGAATGAGGTTTGTCCTCAGTTTCAGAGTCCCTCAGTGCATGTTCAGAATGCCTATTTTGAATATAGAGCCCACCTAGGAAGGAGGAGTTGCAGGAGCTCTTCAGCCTAAAAACTTACAAGTAGAAACAAAAAATCAGCTCAAATCCACCAGCTTTTTTTCAGCTGATGCTCCTTTAACATTCACATTTGTTGCTCAGTCCCAGAGCAAGATATTTTCAAGCACCACTTAAGCTTGCCTTCCCAAGAGCAAGGCTCTGTTTCACCCCCCTCTACTTAAACACCTCCACACCAATGGCAAAAAAAAGTGAAAAAAGATGTTTCTGTGTGGTTACACTGGAACAGCCTGTTCTCAATCTGTGTTAAAGAGCTGAAGTGACACCAAACTGGGGTGGAGGAAGGGCTCCCCCTCCCTCAGACCCTGCCATGGCCCTAAAGAGACCACAACCCAATTCTTGGACATCCTGAGGCCAGTTGGTGCTGGGAAGGTTGGAGGGAGTGCTTGGAATGGTGCCACTGAAGGAAGATTTCAGGTCAACTGGGAGGCACATCCTTCCCATCCTTGTTTACCTCAAGCCCCAGCGGCCTGAAGTAGCCAAGCAGAAAGGACATCAAGCACAAAATGAGACAAAATGCTTTTACAGTCTGAAACTCACCACACAACCTGGCCTGGCTTTTGTCTCCCTGGCACAGGAGGGCACTCGAGCAAGAGGAAAAGGAAGTGGATGAACGTGCTCTGAGATTTGTCCTCCTGGGAACTGCGTTGTTCAAATACCATTTAAGAGTTCCTAACATCCCTTTCAGACCCTTGTGGGGGAGTGTTTCTCAGGTGAAGAGCTCTCCTTTCCCTCAATTAGACTCTGGGTTTAGAAGCACACCCTATCTCCTACCTCACCAGTGGAACTCCTGAGCACAACTTGGCCAAAAGCTGATGGAGTGAAGGAGTATTTAAAGCACTTCATGGAATTGTGACAGCTTTCCCAGAATAACCTCTTCACTAACTGGGGAGAGACAGAATTAGTTTTTCTGAGAACTGAAGTGTCCCAAATTTAGCCCAGATTTTGCTAAAACACAGTGTAAAGAAAGAGTTCACCTTTGACCAACAACTAAATCTTGCATTTCAGTAAAGGCTAAGGTAGAAAGAAAAAGAGGGGGGGAAAAAAGAAGGAAAAACATAAAAACCCCCCAAACTAACAAATAAACAAAAAGCAGCTTTCAATTCCAAGCATTTAAGACAAACACCCAAAGGAGACATAAAGCAAATCCTGAAAAGGTTTCTGTTTAAAATCCATTTCCAGGAGAGCTGAATGGGGACAGACGAGAGGGAAAAGCTGAGGATGAAGAATTCACCCAGGCAAATTCTTTTCTGTCCTTATCTCTCAGTTTAGCCTTCAGTGAATTTTCTCATGTAGTATTTCCTAAATCTTAGGAAGTGGTGGAACTGTAACACAGTGGGATTAATAAATAAGGAAAATATTTTGATTTTTTTGTATATGTCACTACTGATCCTGAAGCAGTTTCCAGATTGATGGCACTGACCTGCACCCAAAAGGTACATATGGATTTTGGCACCATTTCAGTATCAAATTCTTGCAAAGGAGAGTTAGAACACTTTGCTAACAGTGGCAGAGTTTGGCAGAGCCCTGTAATTAATGTCTTGTTGTTTTTCCCTTTTGTCAAAGTAGTCAAAATAATGTCATATGAAATGATTTATTTTTGTTTGTTTGGCAGCTCTCCAGCATTTCAATAGCAGGGAGGCTGCTGTGCTCAGTGTTGACTTGTCCCAGCACATTATATTTGTACAATTTCAACCCTGTAGAACACAGCCAGGCGAGGGAATAACACAAAAGTTTTTTTAATATTCTGCCTTTGCAACAAACAAACAACCCAGAAGAGTGTATTTCAATTTTTGCCTGGGGATTAACATACAAATGTTCTGAAAATTAAGGATATAATTATGTGAAGTCAATTACAATTTTCAATTACTTATTTCCTCAGGCTTTATGCTCAGCAATGTTGGACATTCTGGGCTTGTAGCTCTTCTCAGTCCTGTTTATCATCTACAAACAAAGAAACACTGCACCCAAATGACTCAGAATAAAAGGGTTTTAAGTATTTGGAGGTAAGCAAAAGTAAACAGAGTTGTGTCTCAGCATCACAAAGTATTTGGGGTGGTCTCAGGACTCCTGACCCCACAAAGCTTTTGTTATGCTGGTGATAGCAACAGAGAGCTGACGACACAGATGGGGTTTTTTAGAGCTTAATTGCAATACAAAATAAAGTTACTGATTAATAAAACCAATATGTGTTAGTGTGTATGAGCCTTTGTCAAACCTTATTCACAGTTAATAAGTAATAAAGAAGTGAGAGTCAATTAACTGCACCAAATGCAATCACAAGCCCATGAATTCTTTTTACTGTATTGAGTTACAGCTTTGCATACTAATGGATCATATTCATTTCACTTTTTCCCCTAGAAGTTTCCTCTGCAACGTGGTAATTACATAAATTGCAGCTCTTTTTTTTTTTTTTAGTGGCTATTGGAAAAAAGTACACATGAATTTTAAAAGAATCATTGTTTCCTTGCTTTTAGGAGATTCTCACATCTGTACATCCCTGCATCATACCTTCAGAGGAAACACTTCTGGGAATTATCTGCCATTGCCATGACTGGAAGAGTCAATTCCAAAATTTTGCAGAATTAGGAGAGACAAGAGAGACAAACTATGCCAAGGGAAAGGTGACAGTGGATAGGGAAGAGATCCTCAGATAAAGCATCGAGTCTGTTCAGGGCATTTTAAGGTAACTGAAAACTTCTAGGAGAATGGACAAAGGGGAACTGCAAGCACCTTGGAGATATGGGGAACATCCTGTGAGAGAGGATTCTTTGTTTATTCTTCAAAATAATTTAGAAAAGAGATGGGTAGTTACACATTAAGCACAGCATGAATAATGTCAGCTTGGAGAGGACCTCAGCAGGCTGGCAGAACAACTTCTGGGGAAAAATTCTATTGTATTCTGCAATTAAATGAGTATAAGGGACAGGGTCATTTTTAAGGTGTCCTGTAGGTAATTCTATGGTTCTTTAAAAAGGTGATGAAAGGGTAAATCTGAACTGAAGGAAGACTTAAACTATTTCATCTGGATTTTTAAGTTCTGTGACAGCAAATCAGCTTTCATTCCTAGGTTACATAAAGTTTCCTCTCTATTTGTTACATGACTACAAACAGCAAAGAAGTCTTTAAATTATGCATGGCTACAAGAATTGTCATGTTTCTCAAGCAAATTACTGAACACCCTTAGAAAATCCCTTGAATATCTCTATGTACTAATGACCAAACTCAGTGTTATTCTTGCTATTCACCCATTACAGTTCAGTTTTGAAATCTAAAATGTGCTTGATAAAATGATATTTTCATCAGTTACCTACTGCCAGCTAGAAAAGCAGAAAATAGAGAAAATGGCCATTTCTATTTCATATTGCTTAATATCCATCACTTTAATGGAAATGAGATAAAGTAGATAATGGCAGTAAGAATTGTATTAGCAGCACAGACATATATTACATATTTCTCAGAGGTACCATTGTTGTAGCATTAACATTGTTAATATTAAAATGTCTCAAGCAGCACAATCCAATGTAACCAATATTATAAATATTACCTTTAATGTAAAAGAGTTGAATGAGCTTTTAACCTTGAATTTGATACAGTGTTGAAAATAACTTTAATACTTACATGACCTAGCTCCTTGTGAATAGCTAAGTACTTTCCCCCTCAAATAAATCTTTCTCCAAAGCAAAACTCCCTTGCACTATTCTTAGCTGTAATTTCCACTGCACATTAAGTGATCATAGACCTTTTCTGTGCTTCTTTTAAGTATAACTCAGAGGCAGAAATGTCAAATTAGATGAGGCTTTTGAAGCTAATGTTAAATACAAATAAAGACTTTAAGTAATGTTCCATTTTGCAGATGTTTCATTAAAGAAGAGTATACAGGAAGGTTATACCCATGTTCATATACCCTGAGTCCACGTTGAGCTGTGGTTTAAAAAGGGTTTTGAAACTGAATATTAAAAAAAAAAAAAAAGAGGCAAGCAACAGGGTAAGGAATGAGGCAAAAATGGGAAGTCTGAACACAAAATAATAATGTCGGGGTTAGGAAAAAGGAGACTGCTGGCTCCAGTCTGCAGAATGCTGCAGCATGTCCAAGGAAGAAATGGCAGGGCAGAGCTTGGGCAAGGGAGAAACTGAAAAATCAGGTCAGACTAAGAAGATAGTACAATCAAACATCCACACTGGCAGTCAGGAAATTTGATTGTGCAGAAAAAATTGGACAGAATCTAAAGCACAAATCTGAACGCCTCTCACTGTGAAGAGCTGGATAACCACGAAGTTTAAATGTATGACACAGGTTAGAAATGAAGAGGGTGAAGCTCAGCTGCTTAATCTAGGGACCACTGGTAAGAATTTGTTTTAAGTCAGGCAATCATCAGGTGCAAATGGTACTGGAGGGAAGATTTATTACTCTAAACAAGTTTAATCTACCTGTGAATAAGGCAAGTGCAATACCAGGAGTGTCGGGCAAGCACAGAGAGGAAATAATTGATGGGATTGAGTAAGGCAGAGAGTTTTCATCTGGAACACTTCTTCTCTTCTCATTTATGTTCCAAAAAGAGGAGTCTGAATGAACAAAGCAGGGAAAAAAGGAGTTAGGAGAGCTTAAAAAAAGAAGCTAAAACAGCTGGGATTGCGCAGTTGTAGCAAAAGGAAGGCTGGGAGGGGCCAATGTAAAACTGCTCTGCTGAAAGATACGAAATGGAATGGTGCAGACTAAGATTTAAGATGAAGGACATGGTTGGCAGAAAAATAATCCTGTGTGAATTGACAAGGAATAAACGCAATCTCAAAAATAAAAAATTCCTCACAGTAAAAAGACTGGGGTTCTGAAAGTGCCCATCATGAAGTATCGGGACAAAAATAACCCTAATTTTAATGACAATCTTTGTGGATTTGGAAGCAGAATTAAAAGACAAGGCTGCAATATTGGAAGTCTGGTGGTGAGAAATGTAAGAGACTTCTTTTTGGCTTTATTTTGTCTCTGATAAATAGATATTTAAGGACAGATCAATTGATTCCCAGTGTGGGGCTTTCACTCTCTAAGCTGAGGCACAAACTCCCCTCTCTGTGGTGCACAAGGAACAATAGAAAAGTCCACTATTAAAAACACAAGAACTGTTTTATTTTTCATAAAATGATGGAGTGATACCGCAACCAGGAAAAGAAAAATACTCAACTTCAGACCTCCCAAGATGACATTAAAAAGTTAAGCAGCACTTAGTCTTCTTTAAGGTGTCATTTCTGCTCAGCGTAACTCTAAGACGCTTAATGCAGATGGATGGGCTGAGCAGACTCTGCAAAGACAAGGTTTCCTTCTTTACATCCAATCTAAAAGCTTTTAAAATCTCTCTGTCAGGAGCAATTTCACTGCATATCAATTGCATCCCCCTACTACTGCAAAACTTATAATGAGAGGGGATCACGGGGAAGAAAAACCACATTTGGATATCTGACAGTAAAATGAAATGCTGTCAATCTGATGGGCTGCGAAGCTGGGGCTGTACACTAACCTCACTTTGCTCATTAAAGCTCTCATCCAATTACAACAGCAGCTGGGCTCTGTCTGAGTGCTGCCACACTTTGGTGCTGCCAACAAGTTCATTTGTGGTGTCTCTCTGTTGGCCTCATGAAGAACAAGCTCTGGGACAGCCAAGGTTTCATGGTTTGCAATACAGATCAACTAACAAAATAAAAATTACCTCTCTTCACCTTTCATACAGAGGATGTGCCTGTACCTAAGAAACAAGCCAAACATTTTTTTCCAGGTATTTTCCTGATTTATGTACAGTCTGAGGTTTCATAAATTCCTAAAGCATAGGATTTCTATGGATAAAATCACTCTGCTCTAAAAAGGAAAGATCTGGAATAGGACTCACTTCTTTCTTATATTAAAGAAGAAGACATACAAAGTTCATAATTTATCCTGGTGTCCTTGAAAGAAGAAAAAAATCAGTTTTATCCACAAATAATATATTTATCAACATACTAAAATGAGAAAAATTTAATCAGCTTGTATACATATCCATAGGAATAATCAAACTGATCCCCAGGGTGAGAGCCACCATTTCCCAAATGCTTCTATTCTATGTGTCACTAAAATTAGAATTCTTCTCACATCCTCTCCATTTAGCTCATAGTTTTCATAATGGTTCTAATAAATAGCAATAATACTGGATATTTTCAAAGAACAAACTGGTGCCTTTATTCTCATTTCACAATACAGCCTAAGCAAAAGCAAAAATAAAACAAAATAAATGCCAGACATGCAGGGAAGACTGGGAGCAGCTCCATTAAAGTCAATAGTTATACATAAAAATACATAAAACGAGGAAAGAAGAAGAACAAATGCCTTTAGATAATGTATGAGTATCACAGTATGAACCCTCAGCAGAGATTCATCTACAAAGTTAGTCAAGAGAACTGATTTTTAACTTGCCATTTCAAGCTGAAGGGAGAAAGAATAAAAATTTCAGAGCAGCAGCAGAAGACTCTTTTGTGCTTAAACAGTAAGTCCTAAACAATTTTAAAGCTCCAAGTATGGAAATTAGCATCACAATCCACGGCTTCTACTGCTTTAATCTGTGGTTGCAGCTTGTTACTTAACAGGACCATCAATTTGGCATCTTCAGTGACCAAAGCATTGCTTTAAAAAATAAGTCTCATTAGCCAAAGTATTTGCATTATTTTCAAAAGCTTTAAAATATGATATTTTTTCATGATTTAACAAACTGTAAGAATCTTTGATTTCCATCTCTGAATCAACTCAGCTGGAAAGAGGGGAAAAAAAAGAGGTTTCTTTTGTCAAGGCTTTGTAAGAAGTTTTATTTTAAAGAGAGGCTTTATGGAAATGTCATGGTTTAACCTCAGCTTGCGACAAAGCACCATGAGACTGCTCACTCACTGCCCTGCCCCACAGGGATGGGGAGGAGGAGCCCAAAAATGGAAAACCCAAGGCTTGGGATGAGAACAGATGAAGAATTGAAATAAAATAAAATTATTGTTGTTATTATTAATAATACTACTACTAATAATTGATGGTGATCATGATGATGATGAAAAGATACTACTAATAATAATTGATGGTGATGATGAAGAGGATGATGATGATGATGGAAAGAGAGAGGCACAAACCCCAAGAAACACAAGTGATGCACAATGCAGTGGCTCAGCACCCACCCCCCAGCCCCTCCCAGCACACTCCCCCAGTTTATAAATTGGGATGATGCTCTGTGATATGGAATATCCCCCTGGCCAGCTCAGGTCAGCTGTCCTGGCCATGCTGCCCCCTGCTTTCTTTCACTTTTCCAAAGGCTTGGAGCAATGCAATTTTTAATGTTTTTATTTTTCTGGAGAAAAGCCAGTTTAGCAAAGGAACTGTTTGCTGCATTGTCTCTCCTCAGCTCCCAAGTAACTCCACTGCACAGAAGCCCTGGATCCTTCTCTCTCCTCAATCCCCCTCTCCAGCCCTCCCAGTTCTCACTGAGCTGACCAGTAACAGGGACATTTTCCACTGGTAAATCCCTGCTACACTAAATTACCCCTTGTAATGCTCCAGAGAGTGCAACTCAAGGAACAGGCACCCAATTCCCAGTTCTGCCCTTTGCCTTTGAGTGATGCTGTGCAGGTCACACCACCTTTCTGCTCTCCTGAGATATGAATGTTCAATCTTATAAAGCAATTTGAAGGAAAAAAAAATTTTTTTTGTTTTGTTTTTTGGAGGTTTTTTGTGGGTTGTTTTTTTTTTGTTTGTTTGCTTGTTTGTTTTTTTGGGGGTTTTGGGGTTTTTTTTGGTCAGGATTTTTGGTTTTGTATTTTTTTTTTATTTTTCATTACTGACCCCTCAGATTTTCTAATTAATTTTGGGTCCACTCTTCATTCCAAGTTTGTTGGTAGAAGAGGAGGAAGCGAAACAGGTTTGGCAGCATGCTGAGTTCCAGTACTGAGCCTTTAAGGTGTATATTCAATTCCAAGATCCAGGAAACTCAAGGAGTGGTTACATGGTGAACCCAATCAGTTTAATAAATATATTCCAGATTTATGGTGCCACAGATGCTCATTAAAGAGTTGTTTGCTTTTAAGTAAGATTTATTTAAATAATGCATCCACTGAATCAATAAAATGCCATCTCTTGCTGCCTTTTTTACTCAGGTCTCACCTAGCAGTTCAAAATATTCAATAGATTTATAGTGAACTTCATTGTCCCCAGCTGCTGCTGGGTTTTACATCCTTTCCCACCTAATCCTCACCATCTGCACATTCAAGATTAGACATGATCCCTCGTGGACCTTGCTGCATGTGAGCATCCAGCTCAGTGGCTCAGACAAATTTCTCTCATCACTCACACCACATCCTGTGCACCCACAATTACTTCACAGCATTACAGAGAGCCTCACTGGAGCCACAGAAATACATTCATATTACTTGGCAATTATTCAGCACCTGGGAGGATTATACTTTTAAATTACTCATAGACTCTTAGCACATAGATGCTACAAGTTTTCAGGGATTTTAAAAATGAGTACCTATGGTTCGTGTCTGTTTATCACCTTATTAACACACAGCCTGCCTTATTACAATGGTTTGAGAATTTAGAATAGGAGTCTGATTGGTCAAAGCAATCTGTGTACCAAGTACCTTCTAAAGGTCAGTTCTAAAACACTCATTATGGTTTTGGCATTTCAGATTTTTTTTTTTTGGTAATCATTCAAAATCTTAGTCCTGGAGCTATTTAAGCAGAAAAACACGCAAGGCAGTTGGACAACTCTAAATACTTCAGCCAATATGTGCTGTATAATTCACCTTTCACATCATTCAAAGACACTTCCACAGCTTTCATCAACATTGCAGAGTTAACAGCTCCATTCTTGGCTACAAGGCCTTTGAAGTCACTGTTATCTCTGGCTGCAAAATCAAACATTAAGCTGATACATCAGCTGTTAACTGCATTAAATGCTGCTGCTCTATTTGTTGTTTTGGAGGTTTTTCAGTTATTTTTCTAAGGAAGAGATCCCAACATCCTCTTTCATGGCAGAATCAAAGCCTGAAGGATGCAGGCCAGCATCACCCACATGACCTATGACAGCCCAGATATGGAGCTACTTTGGTATGTGGCAATTCAAGAAACAGAAACCTGGGGTTGCCAAATCAGTGCATGTTTGAGTTCTATTGAACATGTGTAATTCAGCTGAAGAGGACAGAAAATTATGGTGACACTGCTCCAAACCAGGGGAGTGACATAAATTCAGATAACCAGCACAGAGCCACTGTAACTGAGTGTGACAGCAGCAGCTCATCCTGTAAGTTCATGGCATGCTCCACATCCCAGATGCTTTGGAATGGGAAAAGGGTTTTACACGAGCCCAAATTCATTCCATGCAAGTGGATCTGATGGATGAAAATAATCCTGACTCCTCTGTTTAGATATTCCTTTAATTCTTCTGTCTTGCCTATCATTTATTTCTGCTTCACCAGAGTCCAAGGTGTGCCTTGAATGGGATTAGAATGCAGCCTGTGTCTTAAGAACAAGCTACTATTTAAATTAGAAATTAAATAATGCTAAAAAAAAGCCTTTGGGAGTTGTCCCAGTCACGAGGTAAAATGAGCAATATTTTAATTTAATATAACAGCTCTCCTCTCTAAAAATTCTGGCTCTTGAAGAAGTTTCAATCTATGGAACAGAAATACCAATTTTGTCCTAATGTATTTTCCTTCTTACTTTCATGAAAATGAATAGTTTTAAATAAGAGAGAAAAAAAAAGTTGTAATTTGTGTCCTGGAAAAACACCTCTATTTTTGGAAAAGCAATAAGCATGATTATCTTCCATTGAAGCACCAGAATAATAGGTATTAATGATGGCACTTCTGCTAATTTCATAACCCATCCTCACAGCTGAATGAAGCAGGGTTTATTCAGCAAGCCTCACTGAATTCAAACATTTGAACACCACAAGGTATTCAGTACTACACAGCACAGCCTAACATTGCAAATACTGTATTTGAGCTCAGTGCTAGATAATGGATTAGCTGTACTGGCAGTCCTCAGTAACAAATACTCTTTAAAACAAAATTAGCCTTTAGAAAGAGTATTTCAAAACAATCAGTGAACCCTGACAGCTTGGGGAAATACAATGCAGAGTCTGCAATAATAAATCCTGTAACTGCATTTTAAAGCCTTCAGTGATTTTTCCATGGATCTCCTATCCCCTAATTTTAGAAAACAATTGTCTCACTCATCAGTTTTTTGAATATAAAAGAGTTGTTCCTAGGAACATGAAATATGGATGTCACCCCCCTCAAGTATAGACAGAGTTATTCTCTCTCAGGAGTAACCATAAGAAAGAAACAAGCATTGGCACAAAATACCTGGTTCATAGACCTGAAATTTAACAGGAATTGTTGTAACAGATGGGAGTCTTACTGTTCTTTGACCCACACAAAATGGGTCAGCTCATGATTTTTTCCAAAGCCAAGGTGCATCTGTTCAGCACCTGCTACTGCAACATTCACGTGCAGGCACCTGGAGCTGCAGAGCCCCACTCACACCCGAGCTGGGCAGAACTTTCTGCCAACCTCAGTGCTGGATTCCTGCCAGCCAAGCTGGAAACTGGTTCTTGAAATGGATCTGCAATTGGGAAGACAGGGCCACTGTTTTCACACACACATCCATCTGCTGAATGCCAAGGAAATGTTCTTGAAATAAGAAAAAATACCTGGGCACAGCTATTCCTTCAGGAGCTTCCCAAAGGCATGTGGAGATGGGGAAGGGGAATCGACCTGGCTAAAGGAGGTGAAAATCTGCAGCTGATGTGAAGTGAATGAGACAGGCTTTCTGCTGGGATGACAGTAGGTGATGGTGTAATTAAATATTTACCATAATGAGAGGTCACAAGGGAGCGTCCCTAAGCAAAACTCCTATTTTCTCCTGCCTGCTTGGCCCTGCAGCCCTCACAGAGCTCTGTTAACAACGTGTGTGTGTGAGTTAAATGTAATTATACACACATACACTTCACCCACACGCCAGTTTTCATATGGTGACATTAACATCCCTTACAAATTAATTAAACCTAACAAGATACCCATAATTAAGACTTCTGAGGTTTATTATTTCTCTTTTACTATTGGGAAACAGACCCAGGGAGATTAAGTGCCTTATCTAAGTAAATGAATCTCTAAATTACAGTGGGAACACAGTCCAGGGGCCCTGATTCCAAACAAATTGACTACTTAAGCACTGAAGGCTTTGTGCATGGGAATTAAACAAATTGTTTGAGTTTAGTTGCCAGTGTATCCTTTTCTGGATGAAAAAATATTTCTGGAACTACATATTAGCCAAATAGAGAATCTTCCCCTTAAAAAATTAAATCAATCCAACACCTGTTTGAACTTTTAATTGTGAATGTTTGCTTTCATATTAGTTTCAGGAACACATTGTCTATTTATGTTCATCTCTGTGAGATGCAGGAACAGAGCCTTTACTAAGCCACTGCTGTAATTATTGAAATGTTTTTGCAGATTGAGAAATACATTAGATAAATTATATTTTCTATCATCAAGCTGTCTAATCAATTAAGAGAGGAGCACATACAAGCATCGAGGCATCATCACCTGGTTATTTTTTAACCTTCAGCCATACAGGACTTGGTAAAAAGCAATGAGATTTTAGGGAATGCTTCCTTTTCTGGATCACAAATAAACAAAATAAAATAAAAGTTCTGAAACATGACCTTGAGGTGGCCTTTATTTTCAAAGGCCATTTCTAACAACTAGAGAATAAATTATGGGAAAAAATGCTTAAAAATGCTATAAGTAATGAAAGTTGCAGAACTACAGAGGACCTGAAAGATCATCAGCCTAATGCAAAGTGACAGTTCCTATATTCCTAATGTAAAGAAGCCCTATAACAACCTACAATCAATTCGATTAGGAAAACTAATGACCTACTGACCTCAAATCACATCTTTTTACTCTCTGTTTAATTATAAAACCAGTGAATAACTGCAATTTAAGATCATCTGTATCCAGCCCCTTGTAAAACTTCTGTATGGGTGAGCTCTAAGGAGCCCTTGTGACGCAGACTGGCACAGGAAATGTCACCTCACCTTTGCACGCCATTCCAACTTGAAAGAGAACCAGACACTTGTCTTTTTAGGCTTGAAATCCCTCATTATTGATCCAGGGAACATTAACACGTTTCATGGCTTGTTTGTTCCCTAAAAATAGTAACTGGATTGTGTTCAAGTGCCACTTTTTAAGGAAAAAACAAAACACAGCAAAGTGAGACAAGCCTCAGTGCACAGGTAGGTCAAGGCTGCCCAAACCCGCTTTGGAAAAGCCAAAATAAGTGATTCCCCAAAAGCTCCACACACCATTTGCCTCATCTCTCAGCCAGTCCTGGGGACCTGGGAATCCTAAAACTGCAATTTGACTGAGCTCTTCTCTTCCTCTCTCCCTCACATCTCCAATTTTCCCTGTGCACAGACCTGTCCTGCCCCGTCTGGCAGGCAGGTCACGGCTCAGTGTCTCTGTGGTCTCAATCAGTACTTCTTGCAGACAGCCCCAACGTGATAAAACATACAATCAATGCCTGTATCAATCATTCCAGAAAAAAAAATAATTTTTACACTAAGCAGTGATACCAGCAAACCTATGTTTTAGTTTTGGTTTTTTTTTTTCATTTGGTGTAACTGTTTTTTCCCTGCTGCTAAAGGAGTAGAAGTAGGCACTCCACAACCACTCTTCTGCTTTCTTCTTGCCTTTCTTCTTTGGTTGTGACTTTCTGCTCTGCTGGAACTGCTCTTAAACCAGCCTGGTTGGAGATGTAAACACAGAGAAAATCCAGAACAACCTCCACCAGCAGTACCAGGAAACAGAATCATTTATACATGTTCCAAGTACAGCAACACCTTGTCAAACACAGCAGAAGATGAGCTGGGAATCAGCCTTCAAGATACCTGAACCAAAAAAAGATGAAAGCTGGTCGAACACTGGTGAGTTATTAGAAAGAATTGAAAATATCAGTCACACAGGAATCTCTGAACAGGTGATACCTCTTCCCACTCCTAAAAATGACAGATAGAAAGGAAACATCCACAAAGCAGCATTGCATTTACTCATCTCTCCAACCCTGCATTGCAAAGGAATGCCTGGAAGTGCTCTGGTCTCTCTCCTGATCTATACAGGCCCTTGGAAAGGCTCCACAACCATCTGCAGACATCAGGAGTTATCAACCACTGCAGCTCCCTGCTCCCCTCCTGCTCCACTTCTGGGCAAAAAGAGACGAGTGGCAAACAAAAAATGAGAATAAACAAACTATAAATCCTTAACTGTTGAAATAATGAAGGGCAAATTGAACTTGGTGTGGTAGTCAAGGGTAAATTAACAAACACTGTTACATGACATACAGAATACAAAAATTTGCTACCTGGGGTACTACTGGTTTTAAGGCTGTTTCCATCTGTGCAGTTCTCAGTGCTGCTTTCTGGCTCATAGGGAGATCATTTCACACTTAGCCCTCAAAAGACTTTTCATGGATTTTTACAGTCTCATTATGGAAAAGCAGGACCAAGCAGAATCTTTCTTCTCTTCCTAATAATAAGCCCAGTTCTGAGCAATATTCCATGTATTTAATTTTTCCCCCCATACTTGAAACAAAAAGCTGCCAGAGCTGAAGATTTACAAACAATGTGTGACATTCTTCTCACCTACATCTCACCTCCTCCTTTAAGTCTCCTGCCTCATTTCTCTTTTTCTGTCTTTGTTTAATTGCACCATCTATATTTCTCTTATATATCTACCCTCCTTTACTTCTCCCTTTTACTTTCTCTAGCAAACTATTTTCACATTCTCCATCAGCTTTCTCTTCTCACCCAGCAGGCAGATGCTTGGATTCTGCAGAGGTAGGGGCCAAACCTCTTGGTCAATTTTTTCAAGAACATGGAGAGAAAAAAAAATTGAGTGAGAAAAAAAATAACCACACTTTACCAAAAAGTAGAATACAATGTTTTTAAGTTGAATAATGATGCTTACACCAAGATCAAAAGCACAGTGAGTCACAGAACTGCAGATCCTCCTGTGCAAGAATTAATGTTGGAAACTAAACCCTTGAACTTCCCAAATTAATTAACAAACAAAAGACCCAACAAGGTACATTTTTCATAGTGGACCAAAAGAATGCAGGAAAATACAATGGGGAAGAGGATTTAAGTGCTGTCAGCTTTTCAAAACAACCCTTCACTCCATGATCTAGAGCTTTGACACTCCCTGTCTGAAAATTCAACTTATATTGACATTTTCTTCTTTGTCTCCAGTTCAGTTTAGCTATGAATCACCTGTTCTGCTGCTCCTGGGCGCAAGCTGCTGTTAACAATTTGACATCCCTGCGACTGTGCACTAAACACATTCCAGTGCTTGCTCCTGCTGATTGCAAATGGGACACAGGGATCTCTCAGATAAAACAATTTATTATGGGATCACAATGCATGGTTACATTTATGCCTTGGTGGCCAGCCTTGCCTATCTAGCAATAAACATCTTAGGAATAAGCAACTCAAATACAGAGGATGAAAATCTGGGATGGAGAATTCCTATCTCCTAAAAAACACAGAACTGTCTCCCAGTGAATTCATAATTCTGCCAAAAAAGCTGAGCAGATCTGCCCTGATTTCAGCATATCTAATTCTTATTTACTTTTCCACTTCTGCCTGCTTGAGTTTTTAAACAACTTTGGGGGTATGTGTCCCAGTTCCTATATTATGTGTTACTTTAACAAACTTTGCCTCAGTTTCCCAGCTCATTTGCAGGGCACAGCTGTTTTCCTCATCCAGGTATCACCAACGACCACCTCACTTTATAAGAGATCAAGGTACACAAAGTAAATATATCTGGAGATTTTAAAAAGCTGGCTGAGAGATATTAAAGGCAGATAAAAACACCAAACAAACAAAAAACTTGACAGTTGGGGGTTTTTCTGTCTTGTGGGGGGGAAAAAGTGAAGACAACCAAGAGACTACTAAAATTATTTTGCTTATGAAGAGGAAATATACATGTGAAACATAGAGTTAACAGTGGCTGACTTTGCCTCTTTTTATTTCCAAATAATTCCACACTTGGAAAATTTAGGTGTGATTATTTTTTCAATTTCCCTCCAACCTCTAATTAAAAGTCACACTAAAAAAAAACCCTCATTCACTGATAAATATATGGAAACTTTAATAGTTACCAGAATAAGTGTGCTAAATATGGACAAAAATTAAGTGCTAAAAGTAGAGCTATTTATCATCCTGCTTTACTTTCCCATTCATATATCTTATATACATATATTTTTTTTCTTTTGGAGGGGGCCTATATTTCAGAATTCTAACTTTCATCCTAACAAACATGGATTTTTTTCCTGAGTACAGCTCTGTGCTAAACAGCAGGAATGTTACACTTTATCATTCCACAATTCAGGAAGCATCACAACATTTGGGACAACAAAATCGTGACCTACACGTCTGTCTAAAATAACAATATCACAGTTTTGAGGGCTGAAGGAATCCAGTTCACCACCCACATCCTTTTATACTGTGACTGTTCTTAAAGAACATAATTTCCCTTTCCCAGAGGCAGCTTCCCAAGTGCTGATGGCAGAGCCCTCACACTGCAGACAGCACACGAATACCACAGCTTCACTTTTTGACATTAATGGGTTTTCTCTAACATATGATGGAGAAAATGCCTCATTTCTCCCCATCATCTCCCAAAGAGATGCTAAGTGTCTTTAGTCAGCTGTGACGATGCCACCATGTGTGACAACATTCTCACAGCTTTGAAAGGAGCAGGAAAAATTTCCATAGTCTGGAGAAAGCAACATCTTCTTGTATGCAAGGAAAAGAACCTGCCAGCTAATAAGAAAAATATTGTTATTCACTTTCACATTAGGAAACTGAGAATCAGACATAACTTCAGCAATGTCATGAGGGATCAGAACACAGGGAAAGCAGTGAGATTCAACCACGGCTGCTTCGAATTCAACAGTCACACCATCATCAGGTGTTGATGCTGCTCATCCATAGGGAAGTGGGAGCAAACCACCTCTAGGAAGACATTAGGACATGCTGGACATGTTAACCCATCCCATTCCTGACATTCCAGGAGATTCCACACCTGCTGGGCCAGGCATAGTCTCTGCTGCCAGGAGGCACGTGGTGAAAGCAAATTAAAAGCTGATACCAACATGAAATCACAATTAATGATTACATGATTATTTATTTCAATTAATGATTACAGGACACAACCCTGCCTTGGCACACACACTCCAGCTCCATCCAGGATGCTCCCTTTCCCCTCCACATGCCACAGTCTTAGAATTCAGGAGAAACACCTTCCAATTCCTGATTTTGGAATAAGAGATTTACCTATCACATTAGGATATAGCAGCTTTTCCAATTCATTTTTAAAATGCAGACATTATTGAGCAGCCTGCTCTAGTGGGAGGTGTCCCTGCCCACAGCAGAGGGGCTGCCACGAGATGATCTTTGAGGTCCCTTCCAACCCAAAGAATTCAGCAACTCCATGATATCATTTATCTATTATCTCACAACTAGAAAGAATTGCACTGCAGTGCATAAGTGCTGTAGCTCCAGCTCATTCTCACATTGCTTGTTGCAGTTTTATTTAGTTAAGAAATTTGCATGAAACGTTCAGATGACACACGATACATATGTGCAGACACTTCAGTATTTTTTTTTACCCCATTCCTGCTGTTCTTGAGTGAAATGATGGCATCTATCACAAAAGCAGAACAGAGTAGACTGTTACAACTCTACTACTAAGAGGCAGAATGTGAATAAATTATCCTGAATGGAGAGGTTTTTTTAAATGCTGCTTGTCTTGTGACAAACAAGGCTTTGACTTGGGCTTCAGGCTGCACCAGAAAGCCAGGGCAGATCCCTACCAGTTATTCATTAAGCCAATTTTCTCGTGCACAGTAAGCTATTAAGGTCATACTGAATATCCTATAACAGCAATTGAAGAAAATAGAAGAAATACATACCACAGTCAAGCCCTTTACTGTAGTACATTAAACTTG
This sequence comes from Ploceus nigricollis, assembly GCA_013399945.1. NCBI lineage: Eukaryota > Metazoa > Chordata > Aves > Passeriformes > Ploceidae > Ploceus > Ploceus nigricollis. The sequence goes on along the minus strand of VXBC01012537.1, from coordinate 405,739 downwards.
TTTTCTACTCCATGGGGTATCCACAATTTTATGTCTTTCTTCCACAATGAACTTCATAAGCAAGCTAGAGGATTTATCCTGATTTCACTCTATCTCCACACTAAGAAGACAGAAAAACCAGAGCATGTGCTGCAGCACATTATCTTCTTACAAACAAATCTCTAGCAATTTCAGGAAGAATATAGATTCTCACAGAATTCAGTTAACCTCTTGGGTAAAACTGTATTTCTAAGTATAACTCCATGAATTTGTAGACAACAAACAGGCAGTATAATTTAGTGTTGGCACAAAAATATTTTACTGGGCCGACATAGCTCACGGCACTAACTCTCTGAAGTACTCAGCAATTCAGGAAGGAAAAATTGAGAGAATGCTGGAATTAATTTATCACCAGAGATGGGCTCCAGCTCTATACATGGGATATGAAGTTCAGTTTCTTTCAATCCACACATATAATTATGTTCCGTTTTTGTTAAACAGACACTGCAGAAAGGGTTTTGTTTGTGGGTGCTTTTGTCCTTTTCTCATTTGTCTTGGCTCACAGGAAAACAGAGGTATTATGGGAGACAGCTACAAGGTATCTTTTCCCCCAAACAAACCTTTACAGCATAAAAATATAGTGCAGCTTTTGTTTATAAGCCTTAACAATTTGGTGTCCTGAGATATGTTGAGTGGATAGAAGGATATAAAGAAGCCAAACTAAAACCTCCATGTTTCAGGTACTATTTTAGAAACACAGATTTTTGTCTCAGACACCTTTAACTTCCAGTGGCATTCATAGAATCACAGAATCACCTCCTAAATCACTGCAATACAGGAGCAAAGGCCTAATATTTGTTTGACACTGCCTGGATGAATTCTCATCTCTTCAGTGGCTTTTCCTGTGCTCCATTTTCTGATGGCAATAGTATTTTAATCTGTACTAACAGGTGACTGTCAAGTGATGTTACAGCAGCTAGGAAGAAAGTGATGGCTGCTCCAAGTCTGTTCCTCAAAGGCAAAACCCTAAATCCAGTTATAGCAATGCAGTATCCTCCTGCATGGGATCTACCCTACTTTTACAGAAAGGTCATTTCAAAATACCCCCTTTCTCTACTGTTTTCATTCAAGTGGGTTTTGTTTCTTTATTAATTTTCAAAATTTAGCTAGGAGAATCAGGGAGGCATTAGCCAGCCAATGTTAAAGACAACTGAATAGAGGCTTTTGGTGTAATTTTCACTGACTCCATCAAATCATGCATTTTTATCATTTATTTAGTTCAAACTCAACATCTGATGCATGGTTGCCTTTGATTCAGAGTGACAAGAAAAAGTTTACTGTTAAAGATTAATCATGTTCTTCTGTTCCCACTCTCCTTCTGCTCTTAGATTTAGGAGGATGCACTCAACTGTAGTTTTATTTTCACATTATGAAAAATCTAGTTTAGATTCCATGTATTTGTAATTTATTCTTCCACATTTCTTACTCAATAGTAATGTAAGTAATGCATGTAATAAACACACATTTCATTCATTCCTTTTGTGCTTGACTAATAAATGGTGACTACCCTCAAAAAGTCCTTCTGTTTAGCCATGATTCTAAAATGTTTGTCTGTTTCTTCTTTGTGCTTCCCACTTTTGAAACGTCCTTATGGTCATTACCTCTCAATTTAGCATCACTTGGAAAAACTCTAACTCTGTTTGTGGTACACAGAGCACTGCTACTTCCCCTCTCCCAACTGCTTCAAGGCCCAGCTCCCACCATCAGCACACTGTAAGAAAATGCATGTGCTGCACACCTCACCCATCACCCAAGGGTCCAGACAACAAGAAATGGTATTTTCCTCTTTTTCCCTAGACATGTTCAAAGCCACACTGGACAGGGCTTGGAGCAACATGGTTTAGTGGAAGGTACCCAGGGGTTGGAATTGGGTGACCTTTACAAGTCCTTTCCAGCCCAAATCATTCCATGATTCTGTGATTTTCTCTTTTACTTTTGATGTTAATCTTCATTTTGTATAAAGCCTGCTGTGTCAGGAGCAGATCTGTCATTCCAAAACTTACCATGTATTTATCAAATCAGACTCATTAATAACAAAAAAGGAATAAATCCATTTTGTTGTCTCTAATAATCTCATTCATTTCTTATCTGAAGCTTAACAAAGACATATTTTCACAGTAAGTAGCAATCCTTCCCACAGGACTGTCATCAATGTCTACAGAATTGTAGCTTTTATTTTAAATGGTATTTAAAAGAGGTTCTGTCATTTCTAGTTGCAAAGATAACTGCTGAAACATGAAAGCAAGAATATCAATGCTGTAGCTGCCTCCTAAGCCTGAGAGATGCAGTGCCTCTGCTGCTGCTCAGAACAAGTTGCTGAGCAGCCATGGTGAAATTAAGAAGAAAAAAAAACCCCAAAACCTAAAATCGATTTAAAAAAAACCACGTAAGCAATTTGTCTCACTTTCTGAGACTGACTCCCTTCCACTTCGTGTTGCTCCAAAGAAACTTGTGAGAAAACCCCTGTCTTTCCTGTTTGTCGAATATGGCAGGATTTGATGATAAAAAGAGACAATTAGGAAGAACTGGAATTGAAAAATATTCTTCTTTCAAAAGCAAGTACAGGGTCCTGCACAAAGGAGAGGAGAGATAAAGATGGGATCAGAGAGGGGAAGGTGAAGGAGGACAGATCACCCACCTTCACTTCTATGTTCACTCTCTGGAAAAGTTTTTTTTCCCTTTCTGGACTCCCATCAAGAGAAGCCCATTTCCCCAAATGTGATTTTTCAGCTGCAAGAACCTAGCAGGGCCCTAACCCCAAGGATGGGACCACATTTGTGCCAACTCTACACACAGCACTGCAATCCCTCTGTCTGTGAGGGATGCCATGGCTGGGACACCAAATGGTAAATTTCTCTGTGATAACACAATCTGCCCCATTCGAAAAGCAGTAACTCATCTGAATCTGAGACTTAAATTCAATTCTAAAACCATTTATTAAAAAAAAAAAAAGCCACATTCTCTTTCAACACAGAGGTAATCAAATATCTGGGCTGAATTGCTCCTGATGGGTTTTACCTGATTAAATTACTACTGGGAGGACAAAAGTATTGGTGAGCTCAGAGCGTTGAAAATACTGTGCATCACATAAAAATACTGTGCATCAGCAAAATCCTGACATTCAAGGGGTTAATTGCAATGTTAGAATGCAACTTATAACACCAATCACCATTTATTGTCAATTATTTGCAAATGTGTAGATAAACAAAGTAAATGGATATGACGTATCCCTTTCAATAAACTAAATACTGAAAACCACATCACCAGGAATTAGACAAATTAGCTGTCTATTAAGTGAATGAAGTAAATAGAAAAATTTAAAATACAACACGTCTTTAAAGAGTGAAGAAGCTTCATTTCTGACTAAAGGAATTGGCAACACTGGAATTTGAACTGAGAAAGCCTCAGTTCTACAATTACTTCAACCTTTACTGCAGCTCCACACAGTTAAGTTAATATCCTGGGATCAACTAAACCTTTCCCTGGAAATGGCCAGAGCATTCTGAGCTGAAGGATGATATTTTTATGGACTGCTGCTTGATTTTAATTTCTTTATAGCACATTAAAATATAGTCACTCTTTTAGCCATTTTAACCTTGTTTGGCACAAATGGTTGCACTTGAAATTCATCGGCTTAAATGGTCCATGGAAGGTATCATTAAGAATTGCTGTAGTGGATTTTTTTTTTAAACTTGCAATGCATTTAATTATTAATGTCCCTCTATCATTTATGCCCCATTGTTTTTCAGATTTTCCACATCTTTCACCTTACCTGTTCAAAGAGTTACAGAAGCCAGAACAAAGAATTCCAGATACAAAGGCATTCACAGTAATCACCAGACCTTGCAATAGTCCTGAGTGTCTGTACTATGAGTTTTGGTGATTATATCCAAATATCCAAGGTTAGGCTCAATAAGAAACTGAGTGCAACACTGTCATTTACACAAGATAATCTGGACATACTATAGGCTCATACACCAATGAGTATATTTGTCATGCATATGCATTATTTTTTTTTAATTTGCTCTTACTTTAGGATGACCTCTGAAAATAATTGTATTTTTGTTTCTTTGATCTACAGTATGACTTGAGGAATACAGGTTAGCTCGCTGATTTTCAGTAACAAGAGGGCCCATAACCTTCACAGATTATTAATTTTCCTAAATTTTCCTTGAACAACTTCAGTGTTGTTAAGATTTAAATCTGTCATCTGGAAACACTGATCTATCTGTAAAATCCAACATCAGAGTGACAAGCAGGGCTTGCCTTGGACATAAAGTAGGAAAAATTATCCTGTAAAACTACCCTCATTCATCTAGCCAGCATTTGTCTTTATTTCTATATTTCTAGATTTGTTTTTATGTATGTTAAAACAATCACTTCTTTTGTAACATTGCTGAAGTAGTCAAGGACAATCTGCTTTCTTTTTCTGTACAAAAATAGAATTGTAAGAAGAAAAACCACTAAATCAAGAGTTATTTATTTGTCTTTCTTGGAATCATTACCTATGATTTTTACAATTCTGTAAATAAAACAGGACAAACCTCTTCCCTCTGGTTGCTATTTCCCAGCTGTATACCAAAAAGTGAATTCCTGTTTCTCATCTTGGAGTAATTTATCCCAATCCCTTAAGAGCCCCAAGAACAGTGCTGAGCCTCACTACCATCACCTCCAACTTCCAAAGGGAATAGCTGGAGCCTGGAAGTGGATCTGGAGAGAGGGAAAAAGCTGTAAGAGGAGGCAACTGAGTTGAAGGAACAGCAAAATTGAAAATATATGTCTTGGAGCTCTCAAGGTGACTGAGAGCCAGGGAATTTCAGGTTAAAGGGCTATTGCAGAGGTGCCCATCATTTTCTCAAGCTTAAGTCAGTGCTACATAAATCAGTATAAAACAAAATACTTTTGGAAAAAATAAAACCCAGCAAACCAAACCCCAAAAGATTATTTTTGAGGAAGAGAAGGAAAGAGTAGAACTAGGAGCCCAAAATTCTGCATTATTTTGAAATAAAAGCATTTATCTTAAGATACATATTATATATGCCCAGTAGAAAAACAAAAGGGTTTATTACATGTGTGAAGACTAACAAGAAAATAACATAATTTCTCTAAGAGTTGGGTTTTCTGTGAGAGTGCTGATTTATACAGATTTACACAGCCTGAGAGACTGTGTTAAGATCACAGATACATTGACTGAGTCTCATCTCATCAATTTTCTTTCCTAATCTTTGAGGAAAATTATCTGACATGAGGTCATGAAGCCCAGAGCTCCTGGTACCTAAGAATATGTTCTTCCCTTTCCTGGCCATGCTTTAAACCAACCCTAATCACCACAGAATATCAATTTAGCACTTTCCAGGAGAGCATTAAATGGCACAACTCAGCTTTAATGCCAAAAAGCAGAAATACAATATGAATACAGAGGGTTCAGTGTTGTAAACTCCTCATAGCCTTGGACACCATCTCTGGGCATAAAGGGGGATCAAACACACTGAAAGGTCTCCTTTGAACTTTTAAAGTTCTTTATAACTTGTTTATGATGCTGCTTAATAACCCAAAGAAATAAAGCAAACCATTGACTCACTAAAGAAAAAAGTCATATTAAAAAGCAACAAAGGAGTAAAGACATATGCAAACACTTTTCATTGCACATCTCTATACTTTTATGTCTTTCAATAAAGGTCTATTTTCTAGGGGAAAGAAAAGCTGATATAACAGTAAACTTAAAATTTCAGGCAAAACAAACTGAATCTGCTTCAACTTCCCAAATATGACATTAAGTGAGCATAAATATATGTCTCTGTTTTGAACAACACATGTATGGAACCACCTTAGAAGTGAAGTATTGAAAACATATTTTTATGTATTCTGATAGAAATTTAGAATTAGTTACCAAAAACTTAACAGAGAGTAACAATATCCAGTTATCCACAAGAGTGCAGAACCCTGCCCATCATGTACATTTTTCATACCTGCACAAGAAGTATGGAAATAAAACTTGTCCCCTGACTTTTTAACAAATGCATTTTCATTTTCAGTCTCCTCTTCCTTTACAAGCCATGATTTAGCTCAGCCTGGGGAAGCATTCTAGGCAAAAATCACTTCACACTTGTTCCATGGATAAATTTTCCTCCTAGACACCTCCTGTTGCCTGTGCTGTTCTATGTTTTCAGAAAGTCGTGGGAATCTTATTAGAAACTGTTTTCCAAGGAATCTGTGCAATTCATTGGGCAGATTGAATTGCAGGAAAAAAGAAAGTCTAGTTCACCAGGTTTCTTCCAGAGCTGGCAATACAAAAGCAGCAGCTTCCATGGGTGTACATATATATATATATGTGTGTATATATATATATTTAGGTCTGGTAATTCAGTACAAGCAGAACAGAATGTATTTTCTATATAGGAAGAAAAAAAAATCAAAACAAAAGTATGGAATAGCCAAGAATAGTCCTAAAATTTCTGCACAGCAACAGAGAAACCAAAGCTTTCAAAGTCAAATAAGAACAACTTTTACAGGGTACTTTTTTTCTTATGCATTCAGTGCCTTGTCCAGAGTTACAGTAACAATTACCACAACAATAATGAAGTTTGCTAAGACCATTCACTACAGTTTTATAAGAAATAAAGCTCAAATCCTTCGTGTCCACAGTGAAGAGCAGGTAAACTCTACATTTATTGTTGGGATTTCTTCAATAACTAATCCACACTGAATTATCAGCACAAAATGACAGTCAGCAATCTAGATGACTGACAGAGCCTCTCCTTCCAGTTTTTAATTTCCAAAATTTCATTCATGTGGGCCATTATTGCTCTGTTACCTCCATTTATCTTTTTTGCCTACATTTGGTAATAAAACATAATTACTACAATATGTTTATTTAGAATATTATATATAACATACAAACACACACACAAATATATATATATATATATACACTGCTTATTCATTATTTTACCTAACCGAAATCTTACACCACAGATTAATCCATGACAGAATATTCCCAGGGCATCCAGGGCATTTAAAATGTCCGTGCACAATACTCATTACAAATTGAAAATTACCAAGGAAAGTTGCTTAAATCACAGAATCACAGAATAATGAGGTTGGAAGAGACCTCTAAGATCATCAAGTCCAACCTATGCCCTAACACCTCAACTAGACTGTAGCACCAAGTGCCATGTCCAGTCTTTTTTTAAACACATCCAGAGATGGTGGTTCCACCACCTCCCTGGGAAGACAATTCCAGTACTTTATTATTCTTTCAGTGAAAATTTTTTTCCTAATATCCAACATATACNGTAACGCTGTAGGGGATTTTTGTGGCCAAAATGCAGAACTCGGCACTTAGACTTATTAAACTTCATGCTGTTGGACTCTGCCCATCCATCCAATTGATCTAAGTCTCTCTGCAGAGCCCTCCTTCCTTCCAATAGATCAACACAAGCTCCCAGCTCAGTGTCATCTGCAAATTTACTAATGAAGGACTCGATGCCCTCATTGCCTCTAGTTTCCCAGAGACTGGAAATTAACATTTTGAAAGTGGATGTAAACTCATTTTGATATTTTATGGTCTTTAACAATAAAAAAGTCATATTGTTTCTCAAAATTGCTAATAAATTAATCTGCTGGTGTATTCTGAATTTTGCTACAGCACCTGCCTAATACAGTAAATACTTACTCCAACTATATCACTCATAAAATTCTGTTATTCAAGTTAACAGGCCTAGGAATGGTTACAGATACTGCTCATGAGCATGTGCACAGAGAGCATGAAAACTCCAAATTCAGACAACCCCTGTAGGAACGGTGGCAAAATACACCTAGACAACTGATAATATAACTAAATAACTCAATAACTAACTAAATGGAAGAGTAAATGCTGGGTCAAATCCTCCAAGAAAGAAAAAATATCCAACTGGAGAAGGAAGAAAGTGGGGATTTTCCTTTTTTGATCTTAGGTCTTCATGTTGTACAGATCTTTAAGAAATGCTACAAACTGCAGTAGAATAAACGTAATAAATGATTTTGATTCTAAACCAGGAAGACTAATAAGCACAATGGTTTCTTGTTAAATTACTGGGCAGTTAGTAACTCTAACCGTACTATATTCCTACTTTGGGAAAAATAATCCAGCATTATCTCAAAAGACAGTAAGAAATTAAGCCCAAATGAAGGACATGAATAACTTCAGACTCACTGGGAACAACCAAGTATCTTTCCTTTTTTTTATATTCTGTTTTTGAGGTGCCAGTGGCATCAGGGATTTCCTGTGTGCTGAATTCTCCCAGTTCTACAAGAAGTCCAGTTCTAGCTCAGTCTTTTGCATTTCCAAAGAAACAAGAGGCAGAGGAGCTGCTGCATCACTTGGAGTGAAAATCATCTCTATTCCATAACCATTTCAAGCAAATTTACTTTTTTATTATACTTGAAATATATAAAATACAAGCAAGCCAGGCTATGAGATCACCAACTAATCCCTCTTCCTGCTGCACAATCAAACATGAAAACATCTCCATTTTTCTCAATTTCTCCCCTAAATTTTCTTGTTGCTGCTGAAATGTGTTTCTGGTGGGGGGAATCATATGATAGTTCACATCCTGTGGTCAAAATGTGAGATTATTTTCACTGCCAGGGAGATTATTTGAGGATATATGAATACTGTATTTTTTGCTTCAGTCATCCAAAACACTGACCTATTGACCTGGTACCAATCAACGATGACAAATACCAAATTTCCTGTTTCCTTCTCAAAAAAATTACAGTTCAAATTATGTAACACAGAGAACATCTCAATTTAGCATTACTTGAAAATATCAGAAAAGAGAATTTGGGAAATGTGATTTGTCTTCTTCCATTGATATTATCAGGAGTTCTTTAAAGCAAAGCATTACAGAACATTTCCTTTCTCTTGATTCAACTGTTAATCCAAAATTAACTATTGGGTTTTGTACATTATAATCCAACCAGGGTGTTCTAATCAAGCCCATTTTTTTTTGTGTGTGTGGGTGGGAGGGGGTACAAGGAGTGTGCTTGGGGCTGACTTTATTTAAAGGAATGCTGAGAAGTTTTCTGGTGAAAGACTCTGTTGATAAATGGTGGTTAGGAGAAGAAAACTGGTTATTCAATGAACAAAGTGGTGTGCAATTTATTTTACTTCATTAGATGCTGAATTCTTCAAACACTGCTAGGAATTAGAATGCTTTGAAACCAATTATTGTAAGTACATTTAATCATAGCTTTGAAGTTACTTTCAACATAACATGTTCTTTTTGATTCAATTATATCTTTCTGCCATTCCACTACAAGTACCCAGTTCAAGGGCAGAAGAAAAAAAAAAACAAACCTTTCAAAAGTCATAAATAAAAACAACAATAGTTTTACTGGTTTTTTCTGAAATATTTCCACAACCTCCTATGGCTAGAAGAGTACCAGTTCCTGCAGAAACTTGAATACAATTTTGAATGCATAAAAGTTATCACAAAATTAAACAATTATGTCATTATATATGGTACAATTAATTCCAAGCAGAGAAGCAGAATAGCAGGGAGCAGAAAGATGAACTAAAAAATGCACTTGCAAGGTGCATGGATTTTTTTTTGAGCAAAGATTAAAGGAGTTCAATAAACTCTCTCTCTCACCTTGCTTCTTTGTACATATAGTACTGGTAATTCAAGCTCTCTGTTATGTGATATTTCTCTTTATCATGATAAATGATGGCTGAAAGGAGCAATTTTGGTTCAAGCCTGCCTCCTGCTTGAAAGAAAATTTTGGTTCAGTGATTTAAGCAAGGCAAAGCACCATGAATCTCCTCCCTGTTCCTGACTTGGACACAAGCAACTGGAAATGGGATCAGTCCAATGAAAGATCACAAATGCAGCTTCAAGGAGCTCTGCTGATCTCAGTGATCCCCAGTCACCTTCCCTATTCTCAAATTTGCATCTTATATTTCAGTGATTTCAGTTGATTTCAATTGGCTCTCTAAAGCTCTGAGTGAAGAGAAAGAATGTTTTTATACTCTTCTGAGTGTTTTTTCTCTTTTATTTTGCAGTGTAAAGCACCAATACAATAATACAGGACTGTGCATTACTTTAACTAAGTCCCACCCTGGAAGTGTTCCAGGCCAGGTTGGATGGGGCTTGGAGCAACCTGGGATGGTGAAGGTGTCCCTGCCCAGAGCAGGGGGTGGAACTTGATGATATTTAAGGTCCCTTTCATGTTCTCTCACAACCAACCAACACACTAAAGGAGGGAAAAGCACTTTTTCTTCTACTCTTTCTTAGGATTATTAACTGGCTGCCCAGCTTGTGACAATAAATGGTAAATTACCTTATGGCAGAAATTAATGTATTTGATAGCAAAATGTTTTACTTTTTTTTTTTGGTATTTCCATTTCTACAGCATGGGCTCTTTATTGCCATTGGCTAAAGGGTTGGGAAGGTTAACTGGGTAAGATTTATTTTGCAAACCTGCAGAGAAGTGTTACAGCCTTAAATAGCCAAAAAAAGTCCCACAGAAACAGAGCAACAAAAGTAGATCTCAGTGGGCTAATTTGTCTTAGCTTTGTAATAGAAAATAGTAACAAAGCTATTTATGTGGATCACCAGAACTCAAACCAAGAGGAAGGAAGTGGCAAAAGGCAAAGAGTGGCCTGGAGTCAGGATCTTGTGAGGGCAGTTAGACATTTCCAGAGAAAAAGCAGGTTAAGGAAGTAAAATAAGCAGCAATACTTTAGCTGATCAAATAGAGATGTAGCAGTATACAAATAATGAGATATCAAAGGGAAATAAAAGAACATGCACTGAATATTATCATCAACACTGGAGAACAAAAGAATGAGAGAACACTTCTTTCTTCTTCAACTCCAAAGCACAATATTCAACAAATAATTGCAGCCTATCCCCAAAATGTCACCCAAGTAAAAGAAAAACAAAACAACACCTTAATGGCACAAAGCAGTGGTTCTGCTTGTTCTTTTTACTTTGTGTCTTAATGACATATTCCATCAGTTCTGAATTTGTCAGAAACAGTGATTAGAGGAGGAAAAAAAATCTCTTTTGTTATCATCTATCTTAAACTTCAAAGCAGCAGGGACATTGAGTGAAACACAACTCTATCAAAGTGAGCACTTCTAATTCTTAAGTTTGATATTTATAAATTTACAAGGTTTTCCTAGTCATGCTGCTCAGAACTATCACAGAAAAGCACGTCACAGAAACTGTAAATATTCAGAAGCACCTTGTTCTATTTTGCCTCAATCTGAGGGCTTCAGTGCACACAGCCTATCAAGAGTTAGGGGAAAACCAAAACCCCCAAACATTTTCCCTGCCTTCCTCAACAGAGACTCATTAAATGTTATTAGGTATCAGTCATTCACTTGGTGACATTCATTAACTTCAAATATTGGCCAACCAGTTCAAATCTACTTTTTATGCAGGGAATTTTCTTTAGAAGTATCCCACATCCCTGCTCACCCTGGCTGTCCCTCCTCCCTCCATCATGCTCAGCCTATCTTTGAACATCCAGATCACCAGGATCTGAAATCATGGCTCAATCTGTTTTGCACAGGATGTTGATAAACCATTCTGAGTTTCCCAATCAATAAATAAATAAATTTCCACTGTGTAACTAAACTACTGGATAATAAGAAACTAAACTGAAAGACTCCCTTATATTTGAGCACCCTGAAACTGCAGAAGATTTTGTACTGAGTTTCTGTGGCGAACAGGAATATCTCTGCTGCAAATACCAAAACCAAATTGCTAAGTAAAAAGTAATTTGAAGTCTGTTTGTTGTGGGCCATATAATTAGGAATCTTATTTTAATAAAGTTCTAATTCTTAAGCCTTTGATACTTTTAACTTCTAAACCAGCAACACATGGCTTTTATTGTGTTCATGCTCAGCTATTATAGCAGCAACATTGATGTAAAAAATGCCACAATACACAAATCTGCATTACATGGGTTTCTGATTTCTTTTTTAGTTAACTACATCTTCTTTACATTTTACAATGTCAACTCCTCAAATGGACCAGCTTTAGATAGCTAAATGTAGCAACTCTGTATTTCTAAATCATAGTCAGATTCAACACAAAACAGAATTTAGGAAATTTATGGTTATACCTGGACATTTTTCTTAAAGCCTCTATAAATATTTTCTCTTCATTTTACTTTGTTTCCCTTGGATTATTGTGCAGGACAACAGGACGAGCTTTCTGGACTGACTTAATAGGAGTCTTGCTCTCTTACAGATTGTGGTGCTGTCATTGAAACACTTCTGCACGAGATAATAAAAAATGCAGAGAGAGCTGTAATTATGCAAATGTGTCAACTCAGTGACAATGAACTACCAGGATCCAAAATAATTCCAGAGACAAAGAGAAATGGACCAGTAGGAAGCAGGAGTCCTTTAGGGTCATAATCTACAGCCAAATAAATGGCAATTTATAAACAACTCAATAAAGGGTTTAATAACTGGGGTAATTTTCAATGTATGTATATCAGTGCATGTAAAAAACACAAGAAGAGCCCCAAAACCCATGACTCTTTTAAAGGCATATAGATATAGATGTATAGTGTTTCCTCTAATATTATCAGCAAATACTACAACTACTACTAATAATAACAATAATATTGCTTTCACATATTCAAAATTTTCTAAATTATTCTGATCTGAATATTTTTGTAATTCCTTATTAATTACAAGGCTTCCTGCAATATTTTGCAGATTCTACGTCAGCACTGTTGTATCTAGAGGTTTAATTTCCTACCATAATTAAAACAGGACTGCAAATCTGCATGATCTTCCAGAGAATTGTCAATACATAATTAAAAGGTGAGACTTCTACTAANTCCCCATCCCTTCCACCGTCTCCCCACCACCATCCCAAAAAAAAAAAAAAAAAAGAGAAAAAAAAGAAGAGCATACACCATATTTAAATTCTTATTAGAGGAGGAATTAATTTTTAATTTTAAAATATTTTTGTTAATCTATCACATACTTTGACATTCAATTTGCTCTACAAAATGGCATCATGTAGAGTTATCATGTAGAGCTGCCAAAGCAAAAGTCACCATGCTAGGCAGCTTGTCAGCTCAGTCTTTTACTCACATTGGAAAGAAAACCATCTTTAAAATATTAAATATTTTAAAACCCCAGCTGTGGGTTTTAGTCCCTCAGTAACTTCATGGCTGTGACCTTCATAAAAACTTGGCAATCTCACAGTCATAGAACTCATCCAGGATATTAAGGAGAGTCACTGAAGGTCAGCACTGAATTGTTCTGATTAAATTCAAAATATAAAATCAGATTTTCACTGTGCATTTTCTTGCCCTTTCATAATGTAAATTCTCTTTGGTAATTAAAGAATACAAAAAATGCCATAAGAGAGAGATTATCCTTCGGTGACCACTGCAGGTAGTTTACAAAGTAGCTTATTTTGTAACAATGATGTTCTGATAAGGCTGTAATGACAAGAGAAAGGATAAAAAGAACAATCATCAAAACATGATAAAACTATCTATCCTGCTCCTAATTTATCATCTGGGAGATGTCAAACTGACCATGACCAGGCACCTACAGCAAATTGTTTGAGGGATATTTTAGTATGTGATGGAAAAATAAAAGAGATTTGGGAAGAATCAGAAGAAACACAATTATTTAAAATTCCTAGTTCCATTAGGGCTTTACCTCATTCCAGCAATATCAGAGAAGGGATTGTGGGTGTGAAGTGGTTTCAAAGCCACAAATGTGTCCCACAGCCACCCTTAGTGCTTTCATGGAGCTGCTCTCACAGCAACCTCAGGAACCAAGAACCTCAGTGTGGGCCCACCCCACTGCAAGGAGTCATGGAATGGTTTGGGTTGGAAAGGACCATAAAGAACACCCAGTAACCCCTGCCATGGGCAGGGACACCTTCCACTAGCCCAGGGTGCTCCAAGCCCCATCGCAGCCTGGCCTTGGACACTTCCAGGGATCCAGGGGCAGCCACAGCTTCTCTGGGCACCCTGTGCCAGGGCCTGCCCACCCTTACAGGGAACAATTTCTTCCCAATATCTAATTGAAATCTACCTTATTCCAGTTTAGTGAACCAGCAGCCCAGTGGTTAAGCAGGAAAAAAAATCTAAACCTTGCAAACCATAAATAATAGTTACTCGTGTTACTAACATTTTAAATTATTATGGTCAAATTTACAGTACAATTGTGCAACAAGTACCATCATTTACGAAGAGTAATGAGATGTTTTCATTCTAACACCTAATAGTCACTGTGTAGGTATCTGCAGTCTAGGCTGAGACCAAAATGCCAACTCAGACAAGAAGAAAAATCTAATCTGTCTACCACACTTGTCAAAAAAAAAAAAATCAAAGTGAAAAAGATCAACACCCCTGGGTAAGAGCTGATGCTTCACAATAGTTCCTATCATGGGTTTTGCAGTATTTTTCAAAAAAAAAAGAAAAATCAGAAATAAGCCAATAGCTATTGTTCATTCTCCTCATCATTATTTATGTTGATGGATGCTTTTTCAACTCTCACATGCAGGGAAGAAACCACACCCTTCACTGCAGAGAACCAGCACTCTGCAGATTTACAAGAGCCTCCTATTTCTACAGAAACCACCCAAATATTTCCCACAGCAAACATTCCAACACTCACAATGCCCTCACTTTCCCGGATGGGCTGTTTGTAGCAAAGGAGAGGGGACGGGAGGAAGGAATTCCACCAAAGCACAAACCACGATGTTTGTGGGACAATAAACAGCACCTCAGGTAGCACACATAGCCCTCCTGTTCTAGAATATTCAATGTTTTTCAGAACTGATTTTGCCATTATTTCTGGGTCATGTTTCTGTGGAGGAAAGAATCACAGGGAACCTCTGGTCTACTGTTATCAATAGTTTTCATGCACAAAGAACATATCGATCTGTACTTGCAGTCTGGCCTGGTAGCTAATATCCAATACCTAGCTGTGATTATTTAGCTACATCATCTAATAATCACCAGTGATTTAAGGTAACTTACTCCTCATCTTTAGGACTAATGTAAAAAAAAAATAAAACGTCAGTATGTCATTTATTATACTCTGCAGTTTAGATGCAAAATTCATCTCACCTGGGGATGGCTCTTCTGCTTCCAAGAGCTCCATCCAGAGCAGCAACCAAGCTGCACACACACCAACAGCCAACCATTTGTGCATCCTAAAAACGACTTCCATGATCCCAACACACTTTGTCACACAGAGCTATCTTAAAGAATGCTTCTCCATAAGTTTTTGTGGCATCCCCTGCAAAGTCTAATCATTCAAAATACACCCAACTTTGATGTCACTGGGAGTCTGTCCCAGAGCTCTCTTTACCTCCACTGCCTCAGCCGCCTTACTCACCTCATGGGCTACACACACAGAATTCCCAGTTTTCCTAAGGTGGAATAGGCCAAAGGACCTTCAGAAGAGACTCAAACCCACCTAAGTGGACTGCAGATCACATGTCTCCCAAAAAGGGATGTTCAGCGGCGCCCAATGTCTCCAACAAAAGTTGTTTGCGGAAGGAAAATAAAGTCTTGTGATATTTTAAGTGGGGATAGAGACTGCAGCTGTCTAACTTCATTTCTTGGGAAATGCAAACCACCTTGGGAATGCTCCATAATGAGCTCAAGCAAGAGACAGGCCAGCAAAGTAGTACTAAAAATTGCATTTTCAGAGCCCTGACACCCTTCGACAATTCAGGAACTACCCAGTTTCATTTCTGAGACTGCTAAAGTACTCTGAAATTTTTTAACAAGAGAACTTCAGGATTATTGTGATATGTCTTGAGCTGCTCCACATCTCACCACCCAAGCTGATCATTTAAAGACACAACAAGTAATAGGATTTAAAATCAAATATTCAAATATGTTGTGTCTTATCTACTATAATAAAAAAACTTGATTTGTTTGTCCAAAGCTGTTTTTCTTTTTCAAAGCACAGCCTGAAAGTACAAAATAATATCAGGTCATTCTTCAGGCTTTCATCCCGCGCTGTATGCTGCTGTCAGAAGGAAATTATAATGCTTTAAAAAGGAGTTTAAGGAAAAGCCTAGAATCCTGTCTACCACAAACTCTGCTCCACTAACAGTCCATGATAGGGTTTTTCTTCAGATTTTAGCTCTACTTCATTAATAGGAGAAGTTCAACTAATTGGAAAGTCAAATTTCCCACTTTCCTTGCTTTACCTATTGCTTTTCTAATTATTTTTTACACTTTCACAACATTTCTATTTGCATTACTTAAAATGGCAAAATGATGTCTGTGATTGAACAAGTGTCTTCCCTAATATACCATATGGTGAGATATCTCATAGTTTGACAACATTTAACAAGATCTGCTCATTTCTGCAAATCCCCTGTTGCCCAAGCCCTTGATTAGACAGCATTTCTGTGAAATTCAGCTATCTAATTAGCCTGTTTGATTATTTGAAATAAAATTAAGTCTCCACAATTGTTAAATCTCCATGTACTTTTCCATCACATTGATTTGCTGCAAATGGAGAAAAGCTGAGTACTTCTCACCTGAACACTTCTCATCACACAAAAAGAATGACAAATCCATGGCTCTGTGCCAGTTTGCCCACATTAAACCACCGGTGACAACTCGTGAAGAGTGGTCCAGACCCTGTTTGAGGAAAGGGGTTGAGGGAGATTGCTGTCCTATTTGGATTAGGGACAGACTGGAGCCAGGGTCACCTCCACCCTCAGCTCTTTACACTTCCACCTCACAGAGAGGAACACTGTGGATGGTGACTCCACCACTTCCCTGGGGAGCCTGTTCCAATGCTCAACCACTCTTTCAGCAAATATTTTTTTTTCTAAAATCCAACCTGCACCTGTCCTGGAGCACCCTGAGGCAATTTCCTCTTGTTCTCTCAATTTTTTATCTTCATGCATGCCTGAAACTCAAGGCACTACATCATGTAATCACTGGCAGAGCTTTCATCCCTTGATGTCATCTGCTTAGCAACCACAGAACACCACAGGGAATTCCACTCCCATGACAGAATATTTCCATTCTTAACAAAAGGGGGATAAAAGATGGTCTGTTCCACATAATCCCATTTTGCTCCTCCACATTAAAATTTTGTTGGACTCACTCCTACTCATGATTAATCTCATTACTCTTCAATTAATTTGGGAAGACCAGCAACTCATTTTACACTACCACAATTATTTCTATAATGCCAGCCAAAGCAAATTACCTTAATACATAACAAATCAACATGTGACAGCTCATATTAAAGGTTCTTACTCTCAAAAAAGTACACATGGATTAAGGAAATGTAAGGAATGTACCTAACACTGCAAATGAATGTAGGAGAAATGGAAGGAATGCATGTCAAATCCACAAACTTATTGTCCCCATCATCACATCCCATTAAACTGCTGGCTGTAACTTTATTACTCTTCCTTCTTTTTTTTTCAGGCATCCACTTCTAATTTTGATACCCTGTTTGTTGTTAAAATGGCAGTAATGTTTTATAGAAATAGCCTAAAATTAAGGCATTGTGCTTATTCCTGCAAGTTTTCAATTCCTTCCTCGACATTCTTTTCCAACATTACAATGAAACCTCTGGAAAATCTAATTTAAAGAGTAATTATCAAGCTGTATTAAAAACAAATAAAACCGACCCACCCTGATTTGTCACTATTATTCAGCTGTAGCTAACTCTCAGCCAAAGGTCACTCAAAGATAACAAACTGGGTGACATCAGCATAAACTTTGCTGTTGTATTTCAGTGCTGCTGCTGGGGACTGTGACTAACAAATCGCAATAATAAAGTAGATCCCCTCAGTGGAAGCTCACACTCCAGTCCAGGACCATTTTCTCTAATTTTAAGGCAATTTTAAGAAAATAAATTACCAAAATGCTTGGCTGTAGACAAGCTCTTGGAACAGGCTGCCTATGGGAGGGGTGGAGTCACAATTTCTGGAAGTGTTCAGAGAAAAAAAAAAGCAGAATTGGAACTTCACAACATGATTTAGTGGCCATGCTGGTATTTGGTCAAGGTTGGACTTGATCATGAAGGTCTTTTCCAACCTTAATGATTCTATAGGGATTTGAATCTGAGCCCGTTCTTTTCAGCTTTAAGAAGATGCAAAGCAGTTCTCGAACTGTCCACCTAAATTTAACACACTGCACTGCACGACTTATCACAACATCTGCCTTCAAATATATTATTCAGCTGAATATGAGCACTGCCTCCACATTTTTTTAATCAACTTATTAAATTGCACCAAGTTTCTAAACATTATATGTAAAACGACAGGTTAAAAGGATAATCATATACACAATGTAGGACCAGAGTATTCTCTTTTAAAGAACAAAATGTTAAGCTAAATATATATTTGAGGGCTTAGCATCTCTTCAGAGCTGAGTAGATGCAGCAGTTCAGGTTCTAAAGGAAGAAAATGGTCAGTAAGAGATGGTTATTTGGAAGCTTGGCCAGCAATCAATAAATTAAGGGATCTAAAATAGGATAATCAGGTTGGACATTTAAAATGAACAACAATAATTACTATTTCATACAGTATCTAATTAAATTCAGAAACTCATTGTTGCAGGGAAGCTCAAACATATGAGTGGGTTCAATAAGTCTTTAGCAAAAAGAGTGGATTATGGGTCCACAGATGGCTATTAAAGCAGCGATTCAGATGCTAATTTCAACTCAGGAAGTTTCTAAATCACAGCCTGTGGAAGCTTGGAAGATTCAGCAGGGAAAAGTTCACTCCACACTTTCCATGCTCCTTGAACTCTTTGTTAAACAACTCTTACTGGACAGGGAGCTGAAGGTCTGGTCTGACCCACTCTGACAGCTGTGTCCTGGTCTTATTCCTTGCATGAGTTTCTCTCTTAAAAATACATCTGCTTAAAAATAAATTGGCCTTTTTAAATCTATTTAAATATATCTATTTTATATCTATTTCTATCTATTTTATATTGGCCATTGTTTTTATCTTTAGAGTAGGCAGAGGAGCAAGTATTTCCTGCTTAGTTTGACAGGTGGATACAAACTTCACTATTTCCCCCAAATTTTCAAGCACAGCTCTGTGGGACACTCTGGGCTCATGTGCTGCTGTTTTGTAAGAGACCTAAAGATCATTTGAAATGGAAATATATTTCTAAATGTTGGAAGTGACATGGAAAATATCTGTGGGTGGTGCTGGTAAAAGTACTCACAAAAACACATTTGTCTAAGGAATTAAACCATTATATGAACAAAGTACTTTTTTTTTTTCCAAAAACAATAACAATCAAAATGCAATGTACTATAAGCAAATTTTTAATATTGTAAAATTTCAGTACTTTATCTGTGTGATTAAAATCCCTGGTTAAGATGGCAAAATAATTACTCATCAAGCCCAGGAAAGTTCTTTTTTCTGCATGCATACTCCTGTGACAAAGTACAATATTTCATTTAATTTTGGAGAAGATTACCACCTACCAGAAAAGGGATATAAAATGCAGTAAATCAAATTACAAGCAATAATACTGACTTTGGGGGTTTTTATTTAGTATTTTCATATTTTATTTTAGTTTTGTAGTGACAGCTTGTTTAAATGCAATTGTGTTCTTTGAACATAATAACAACAACACCTGGCACTTAGAAATTCAAATTATGTGTGAATTCTTTTGAAAATAACAATGATTTGATTCACAGGCATCAAGTGGAAACTACCAGTCACAACATGACAGTGAAAAGAAAAATGTTTACCAAGAAGAACAGAGTTATGATACTTGACTCCAAAACTAGGATGGAGTAGAGATTCATGTTCCCAGGTGTCTCCTTACAGATAAAACTCCACAGAAAAACAATTTGGGAACTCCTTTCTCATTCCTTTTTCTCAAGGTCCTCTCCTCTCACACAACTTTCCACCAATTTTCTTCTCAGCTCTAACACAAGAGTCTTGCTTTACACCCAAGAATAACATGAATTTTATTTTGTGGTCAGTTTGGCACAGAAACATTGAGCCTGTACTATCACTTCTTTGGTGCCAGGACTTTGTCACATCAAAGGCACAAGGAAATTCTTTGGGTTTGATACAACTTTTCAAATTAATCTTGAGATTAGCAACTCTGAGACTTGACACTTACAGTAAGTCTGAAGTTGATGTATACTAGTAAAATTACAGAGGAAAATTAGCTCTTATTCCATATATAAGAATTTAGCTGACAAAAACTCAATAATATGAGCAAGAGATTTCCCAAGTGTCAGCTCAACTCAACAAATAATTGCATGGTGATTAATACCAATAAATCATTCACACTGCTTCAAAAATATTACAGTATTAAAAAATGGTGACTAACAAAAAAAGTAGAGACAAAAATTGTTATGAAGTTCTGCTCTGTCTCTGTGCTCTCATTCCCTTTTCCTGTCTCAATTTTTGAATATATTTAATGTTCAATTCAACACCCATTACTTTTCCATCCTTTCTCTAACTTTTTGGGAATTTAGAAATAATAAAGAAAAACAGACATGACACCATTGAAGGAAGCAAAGCAATCCCACTGACTAAAGAGAAGAAAGCCTCTCTTAGAGGCCTCTAACTTAGAACAAAGTCCATTTCAACAAATGTGTCTTAAGTCTAATCAGTATGGATGCTCTCTATGCTGGGGAGAAGTAAACTGAGATTTTGGAGTCCTGGATGCTGAGAATTTTAGACTTTCTGTGCTGACAGACTCTGACCCCCAGGAGAGCACTGCATTTGACCTGACACCACAGAGAAAGCTTCCAAAATTGAATGATAGAACTGGGTTGTGGGTGTGGAGTTTGATTAGAAGTGTATTATCACGTGGTAGAAAACTTAGAGTTTAAGGTGTTAGAATATAGTAATATATGTGAAGCAAAGATAGAGGTTTTAAGGCGGTAGCTAGTTGTTCTTCACCTACTTCTTCATGACTTTAGGTAGTATTTTGTAATGAGATAGAAAAGTCCGCATTTACAAGACAAAAGTAGTTAGCTATTGAGTTAAAAAAAATAATTTGTGTCATTTCTTAATTAAAGAGTTTAGCCTTAAAAAACCTTGTAGAGAAAAGTAGTTAAACATTTTGTACCTTGTTAGTGAAATATACAGAACTCACACCTTGTAAGACTGTGATATAGATAGAAAATAATAAACACTTAAGTCTAAACACGAAATATCATCTCAAGAACTTAAATCCCGACCTTAACAGAAGCAGAAAAAAAGCCCAAAAACAACACTGGGGGAAATCAAAGAATGAAAAGGATGAAGAACAGGTAATTTAAAAGACAAAAGGGGAAAAAATGTAGGCAAAGCACAAAATAAGTAATAAACATCAGGTTCTGAAAACAAGAAAGGAAAGAAAAGAATGAGACTCAAACAAAACAAGATGTTTCAGTGAAGAAAAGAACACAGCTAAGCTTTTCATTTAGAATGTGAAATACATACAAACAATAGAACGGACATCCTGCTCTTTCAACACTTTCAAAAATAGCTATTAAAAGAACCTTGAAAAAGTTACAAGCTGCACTTGTGAAATCTGAAGCTTCATTTTGAAGACTTAGCAAAGACAAAAGCAAAATGTGTTGAAATGCATTACTTGTCTTCTCCTGAACACTGCAATTGTGCTTACTCTGTATTCCTGCATGCAACATTGAATCCCTCAGTCTGCTGCCAGGTTTTCATTCCATATTGTGTATTATCGAAGTGTAAAAGTGCTGAGTGCGCCCCAGCACGATTTTAATCATTATTATAGACAATGTTCCAAGCTGATGTAACCAAATGCCTTTAATTATGGCAATCAAATGCATTATCAGTTTACTATTGCTAACCCATATTGGGTACATGGAACAGCCTGGAATAGCAGGGTCTGCTATTTACACATGAATTGGTTCAACCTCACGGCAAAATACCTTGTTCAGTTTAGGTGCAAATATTTTCATAGAATCATGGAATGGGGCCTCAAGGATCATCTGGTCCAGCCTTTCTTGGCCAAAGCACAGTCTAGACAAGATGGCCCAGAAACCTGTGCAGCTGTATCTTAAATGTGTCCAGCACTGGGGAATCTACCACTTCCCTGGTGTGATAGATGAGTGATGTGATGGTTGACTCTCACAATTAAAAGGCAAATATCATGTATATATGTTAAGAGAAGATTTATAGACTTATAGTTGTGTTTTACCCACGTGCATTGTTATCAGGGGGTGGCCTGGGTTTGGGACATTTGGGAGGGTAGGATTGTTACCAGGGCAGCACCTCACCTCCAACCAAGATTTAAGGAAGTGAACTCCACCACTGGACAGCAAAGGAATCGATGGACAGAACTTTGGGAGGGGCTAAAGGGTTAAAAGGCAAAACCTCGATTGTGTGGATGAGCACATGGTGGGAAAAATCCTTTGCTCCCAGCCCTGTAATATTTTCTCTATTCAGTCTTCTGTTGTATTTTTTGATAAAGTTTTAATAAACCTTTAAAATTTTTTGGAAGTGAGTATCATTTCTCATACTGGGAAGATTATTCCAATGGCTGACTGTTCTTGATGGGAAAAAATTCCCCCCTTGTGTCTAGTTGGAATCTCCCCACCAGTGACATGTACCCACTACCCCTGATCTTTTTCACCAGCAGTTTGGACCCTACTCCCCCAGTGTCAAGCCCACCCCACTGATCCAGGCAGCCTAGTGCCAAAAAACTCCCCTCACCTCTTCTAGGCACATGGATTCTACCCTTCCAGTACCCCTTTACTGATTATTTTAGAATAAAACTTGCTGTAATGGAAATGTATGCTTTATATACATTTCATTTAAAAAAAAGAGATGGGTTGTTTTATGGAAAATTCATAAAACAAAGTGATTTATTTATTTATTGCAGATTCCCACTATGGACGGGGGAAGCACCCCTGGAGAAGACTAAAGTTGCCCAAAGAGACTCTGGAGTTCACCGTTGGAGACAGAGTGAGAGGGCAAGGCCCTGAGCAACCCCATTATACATTGAAGGCAGTTTTGCTTTGAGCAGATTTGATCAGATACGATCCCCAGGTTCCTTCCATCAAAAGGTATTGTGTGATTCTGTATTAGCACAGTAATGGCAGTCTTAAACTGCAGTTCTGTGTGCCAATATTGGGAAAAAACTCTAATGCTATGATGTTATTGAGAATAAAATTCACTGTGAGAATTACTAAGAGGTCATTAAGTTTCCTTGTTACGTACATTGAGTTTGATTATCCAAATAAATAACAACTTCTTACTAATCAGACAATCTTTGCAGCACAATACAACAAGAAGCTGCCATAGTTACACAAGTGAATCAGTTTGAGGGGGCTGTGAGAGTTGTCATGATATTAGGAATTCTATTTGGGGAAGTAATTATCCACACACGACGCAAATGATCAATCACTGTGAAGTTAGTAACAAATGTGGGGTTTACATGGCTCATTAGTATCCATGATACAGAGACACACACACTACAGAAAGTTCCTTTGTCACTGAGAGTCACAAACACGGCAATATGTTTTTCCTTGACTTAAACAGATAGGAGTTCTGTGGAAGAAGAAGACAACATCCTCTTCCTTTATCCCAAAATAGTGTCAGGAGTCAGGATTCTTTTGTTGGTGCAAGGCTATTAAAGAAAAGAGCTCATCACCTGTGCTGCTCTCAGAAAACATGATGTATTGGGAAGGTAACTGCTTCCTCAGCCAGCAGGGAATAACAGCCAGGTCTGGCAGGAAAACTCCAAATGCAGGGTGACATGAGCACTGGAATATTCCCAGGACAAGATCAGCACCCAGTGCTGGGCACTTTTTGCATTTCAAAGCCAGGAAGGGGATTCATTGATGATACTGACATCAAAGGCTCAGTCACTGAGGGGACTCACTGACAAGGAACTTTAAATGCTTTCCCCTGCTGCATTAAGCTCTGAGGCTGCACAGTTTGGGAGATCACAGGTCATGAAAAGGCCAGAATTTAAACAGGTTGGGACGAATCTTGGGATAGCAGCACCTGAATCTAAAAATAGCAAGGTTACTTCAGGAGCAACATTTACTTCTCAGCATAGCCAAACCCTTCTCTTTAGAGATTACCTTGTTTGTTATTAAAGTAGTTACCTAATTACAAAGGCAGCTGTATTTCCCTGTAATGACCCTGATTAACGATGTGAATTGACCTCAACTGACTACTGATTTTTGCAATTACCTTTTAAGTGTGATAATGGGTATGTAAATGTTGCATCTGAACACAAAGTACCTCTTCCAGATACAGAATTGGTTTGTCCATCAGGCATTAGACGCATGTTTTTCTTGAGATGGTTTTCTGATGGTTTTTGCCCACTGCTGGCTGTATCAACAATAGTAAACAGCAAAGTATCACAGCACCAGGAGAAACTGAAACAAAGGCAAGATTTTACAAGGCTTGTGAAATCCTGAGTTGAGTAAACAAGAACTGTCAAGATCAGAGTCAGAAGAATTTTAAAACGGGGTATTTGAAATCCTAACTTCTTATTTTTGAGCAGTTAAAATTTGTCCAAATAAAAGTAAATATAGCAGCAAGCTTATAATTAGTATTATCAGAAGAAATATCACCACTTTATTACTTACAAGTTGGACATCTATAAACTTCTCTAAAAATTGATCAGAGTTTAGAACTGTCCTTAAAAAGGCAAATTAGTCCCTCAAAGCCCTGAAAAAACAAAATCCCATTTTAGATCCATGTTCCAAAGCTGGGTTTGGATTTGTATGCTGGGAAAAATTAGATATTGATTCTGGGCTTCTTTTCTCAAATCCAAGAAGGAACATTGCTACCAGTCCTGAAGACGTTACCTGATGTGTACTTGTTAGAAAATTACAAAAGCAATGATGAAAGATAGTAGCCAAAAATATAATTTTATGAGTTCAGTGGCTTATGAAAGAATGAGCAGTACCTCAAGGCAGGATTTTTGTGCTAAAAGGCAAAGTCTATCAACACAAAAACTTGGCATTTCCAAGCTATCATTTGGCATTTCTTAATTCCCAGGTGACACGTTAGATCTCAGAATGCTGTCGGCTGAAATACGTGAAATGAAAAGCCTAGGACCAGGATATCTAAACATGTACTTGGAAAAGGAAGAAACAGAAATGCCACAATTTTTATAAACGCCGCGAGACAAATGAAAAAGGAAATCAAGTCAAATAAAGGGTCACATAAATGAAGCCTCTGCAACCACAAGACTACCAGCAACCAAGCAGGAGCAGTACAAGCTTCCAGCTTTGGAAAAAATTACCCTGAGAAGGGAGAGTGAACCAGAGATCACCAGGAGAGAGAAATTCCTTCCAGATTTCTCAGGTGGAGCTGTTTTTGTTTTATAAAGCATCTTCGACTTCAAAACACAGAAGAATAAATTAGATAATATCAGAGAATTCATGAAGAACACAACAGCTGATCACTCAACATCTCACAGAATGACAGAATGTTTTGGATGGCAAGGGACATCAAAGATTATCCACCCCGCTGCCATGGGCAGGGACACTTTCCACTAGCCCAGGGTGCTCCAAGCCCTGTCCAGCCTGGCCTTGGACACTTCCAGGGATCCAGGGGCAGCCACAGCTTCTCTGGGCACCCTGTGCCTATTTCTCTTTGGTAGAAGAAAGCAGGAGACAAAGTGCATTGAAATGCACCAAGGAACAATCCAAATGTTGAGAAGATGTCTATTCAATACGTATTTTAGGCTTTCAAATATTTTCCTCACTAGCTATTTCCTCTAGTGTTTGTTAACTTGCTATTTGCTAATGCACTCCAATATTTGCAGTGTCTCAGAAACCTCATTAATCACCTCCTAAAAGCACTAAGCCAATCAGTATGTGAGTGAGGCACCCACCAGAAGAGAGCTCTGAACTGTGGTGTTGTCACCTACTTCTGTAATAAACTGCTACCATCATCATTACTCCTAACATCGACCCAATGTAGATGTTTTACTACACACTGGTAAAGCACCAGGCTTTAAAACTGTCATCTTTTTAGGAAACAATTTCTTCAAGATCCGATTAAAAAAAAAAAAAAAAAAAAAAAAAAAAGAAGAAATTCAGTAAGTTAATAAATGAGTTTCTCAAATTTAAAACTCTGTTGTTTTTCTCTCCTCAGTAGAACTAGCTCATATAAAGAGAAACTCATATTTACCCAGTAAAGTATCTCTTTAAATCTTGTTTTAACAAGCTGCATTGACACACGGGAGATTCATATGCAGCATATCAAAATAAGAATTCCTCTGTTTTGCTCTTTGTGTGTGTGTTTGATATAAAAATTAAGGGAAAAAAACCTCCTTAAGCTTTAGAGAGGATGATTCACCACAAAGATTTAATTCATTGAAAGGAAAAGACTACAATGCCTTTTGAAATAAAAGCAAGAATACTAACACCAAATCTTAGTTCTACAGAGAAATAGAATTTATGCAACACACAGCTCAATATCCATAGGTTACTTATATTATTCACAACTTAGTAGCAGCCTACACTCCCATCATAAATTGCAATAAAGCTTTTCTTTATGAGAACATCTCCTTTCATGTCCAACTAAGAATGTAAAAATATACTACCCTACCTAAAATATGAATTGCATCACTTCTAAAAATATACTGGTATCTATATGTGTCACTTCACTGGAGGAATTTTTAGCACTATAACCAGGCAGTATCCCAACAGCTCTTTCAAGAATTAGCAGGAAGAAGAAAGGGGCTAAAATATCTGTATCACTTGGGTCAGGCAGCCTCACTTAGCATCATATGGTGTCTGCAGGCTGCCAGGCAACAGCACTGTCTGGCAATTCCTATATCCACTTTCTAAATTTCTGAAATTCGAGGAGCAGAACGGCAGAAAACGTGCATTAATGAGCCCAGCATTCCCACTTGGGTACCTGCCTCCCATATTCCCTCCACTGGTTCACTACTCTAACTCACTCGGTTCGATTTTTGCAGCAGTGCATTTAAACTCTTGGAGTAAAAACAAAACAACAAAGAAAAGGAAAACAGGTTAAAATGCATGAACTCGGTTCAGTACTCATGATTTACTAGTAGTAAATCAGCGAGTATAGCCCAAAGGAATGTTAACAGGTATTCACTGCTTTCAAAAGAACTTTACATGATTTGAATATTGCTTAGCAACACCGACTCTATTTAAAGGGCTGTGACAATAACATATGTATGAGTACGTCCAGAAAATAGCAGCTTCATGACATCCATAGCAGTGCTTTATCCAGAAAGCTGGATTCTTCTGATTTATGTCCTTGCTCTCTCAAGGAGCAGGTTCTCATTCAGAGCCCAAACATGACTTAAAGGATCAAAGCAAGTAGAAGACTTAGAGAATGTCACACAGACCACACACTTTTGGCTTCTAAATGCTTAAAACCACGGTTCTAACAAATACATTATCATTAAACTTATTTTTTATCCTTTGGCAGAAGAAATTCCTACATTACCAAGTTCTGCCCTGTGCTTACGAAACACCAGAACATCTTTTAAAATAGATAAATTGAAGATTTGCTTAACAGATGAAATAAATAGGAAAAATAGATGCAGTGGGAGTTCTGTTGCTGTATCAGATAATGAAGAGGGGACTGGAGAGGTGACACAGAGATGTTCACTCCATCCTAATCCTCTCAACATCCTACTTCATTCCCACACAGCAAACAAGGTACCACACAGCAAACATAGAAACAGTTTCTCAAAATAAAATGGTGGCAGCAAGTCATATAACATCTATTTATTAAAATCACAACAGGGAAGAGGGTTTTGTACGAACTACTGGCTTTATCAGCTTAATGCAGTGGTATTGCTGCCTGTGTTTTAGAGTTAAACCACAACACGGGATTGAAGAGTGCAGCAACAACGACAAAAGTGATCCACATATTTTATTGTGGAATATGATAGCAGACATCACGCTAGGATAAGACAGGCGTAGAACGGAGATTTGGGGACATTATTCTCTCCAAGTGGTAAATCACAGGCATGACAGGGATGAGAAGAGTTTTGCAGAAGAAGCCATTCGCGGTGCGGGGCTTTAGCCACTCTCCAAAGCCCCAAACCACGCGGCAGGGCTGCCACCTGCTGGAACTCGGCAATGCACAGCCACAAACACGGCCGAGAAATTAGCGACTGCTGGATGGAGAAAAACTACAGGGAGTGCCTGCTAACAAGGGAAATTGTGGTATTTATAGCAAGAGCATGCAGATAAAACTGGATTAGATTCACGCATCCGAGAAAAGAGCATCAATACACTCTCAAAGTCCTTCAGACCAAATCACATTTAAGGATCCCGACTTCAGCGACTTCTCTGCACTTGTCAGGAAGGACTTTTTTTTTCCAAAGGGTTTGGGCAGTGGTCCAAGACACACAAAAAAGATAGAAGAGCAAACAGAACACATGCTAGCCCAGAAACATTCAACCTACTGTAATGCAACTCAGCTGTAAATATCCACCATTACCAGAGTTATAATACCATGAAAACACCAGAAAAGACATTACCTGGAGCTTTTCAGTATTTCTACTGAATGGAAAGAATATTCTTATTTTTAACAAATTGATCAGACTAACCTGCATTTCAAGCCTAAAAAGTAGTGCTTTTCCAAGTAAGACACAATTTCTGAATAAATTGATATATGAATATTGCCTCACAAGTAAATCACTGCCACTTGCCTTTTTTCTTTACTGCTCTGTATCTCCTTCCTTATCTCTACCTTCATATCTTCCTACAGTTCCTATTACTTTTAATGTTTCCATGGCAATGACAGCAAAAGAAAATATTAAATATGCTTTGTGTATTTCTTTCTTTTTTTACAAAAAATTTTGGAAGATGGCAAAGGGAAAGAAATAATACCACATATCCCTCAGAGAGTGATGCCAGAGTCAGGCCAATAACTCATTATGCAATCACGAGGATTTGCCAATTAGCAGCTATTTGTATGCTCAACTTCATAAACATTTAAACTGAGAACAACAGCTCTAAAGACAATCTGTTAAAAAAACAGAGGGAGAGAAAGTAAGAAAGTATAATCCTATAGAGAATGCAAGTTAAAGTATTTAACAAGAACAGTTAAGGGTTATTGGATACTTTCCAGATAACATCCGAAGTGTATTCTGCGTTTTTATTTTGAAGTCTTTATATTAAGGCAAAAAGTTGCAGATCTACAGTTAAGAATAAATGGATCTTTGCATCTGGAATTAAAATTAAATAGGGAGCCTATCCAACAGCTGCATTTTTTCAACCCTACTGAAAGCAGAGGGTTCTCCTTTAATAGTTCACTTGTTGGAGGAGGAATTCTGCAACTAAGCTGCAATCACCACATCTCAAGAACCTGCCAGATGTACTAAAAACGTAACTGAGACCATTTCTTGTAGAAATAGTTTAGAATGTAACAAGGAAGAATTCATTCTGTTTTTAAAGCCCTCTCCTGAAGCACCCATGGATCAATAACACACATTTCCACTTCTTTCATGGTAACAAAACGCCCTGAAGATGTTCAGTACAGCCCTTAAAAATACACAGAGGTGCTGTGCCAATGTCGTTTAAAGAGAGAATGGCCCACTTGGGGAACTCAAAATACAATGCTTTGGTACCTGCAACTGTGGGATTCAGGAAATCTGAGTTTTCTCTCCTCCTGCCCCACAGCCCCTCCACTTTGGTCAATGTATTTCCTCTGAAAATGGAAGCTGGGAGACATCCAAAGTATTTGTCAATTAGGTAAAAGTGAATAAATCGTTCTGGTGTTTTTTTATGACTTTTTTTTGTGAGAAAACAATTTCCCAAATTAAGACACTGACTCTAAAATGGTTGTATCAAAGTTATGTTTAACTGGGAAGGGTAACTGGATTATCCAAAAATTTTTAGGAATTTATATGATATTACTTAGCTTCTAAACACAATCCAGCTTTTAGTCTTACAATAAACACAAACATCCAAATCACTACAGTGGTTCCTTTTTACTTTTATTTAAAAATGGTTTAGACTAAAGGTGATTGAACTCTGCCTCAGGCTTTTCTTCTAGATATCCATTTTTAAATCCTTTGGTCTCTTTTATAGACAGCTGAAATTGCTGCAGGACTTTTCATTTCTTGCTTTAGTATTCAAAGTCTGGTAGATGCTGGTTTACTGATATTTAGAGATCTGGTCTATTTTCAGAGGAAAGAGATATTTATATTTCTCAGGGAGTTCAAGTACCGAATATATGACAAGGCTCTGCAGTATCTACAAGGATGTGAACCCCAGAAATTCCAGTTCCATGAGTCAGACGAAATACTTCCCTAAAGCACTGCTAACTTAGTCATGTAGATATTGTATGTAAAAAGAATCTAAATCATCCTTCAAAAAATCAGATGGGTTGGAAATTGTATCAAAAATTGGCTTTTTTTTTTTTTTTTCCTATGCAGAATATACATCTTAACTCGAAAGGCTGAAATATCTTTAGGGAATATTTTTCTTCTTTACCTCTAGTTCATAAAGAATCCATCACCACCTTATGCAATGTGAAATGCTCCAAAGCTTTACTCCTGCAAATCAGACTGCCCAATAGGTTTGGGTGTGAGTTTTTGGAGATTTCAAGACTCCTACAAAATTAACGTCATTCTTTCAGATATTTGGGTCTCCATAGACAATGATTAACCCTTAAATTATACTTTGAACCACAGGGATTTTATACAAATGACCACCAAAATGAAAGTTTTCCTATCCTGAAGTTCTGATGAGATGTTTAAAGCAGCTCTTTAAAAGAAAGCAATAAATGTTGGAAAAATTGGACATTACTTATAACTGATTTCTATTCCCTGTCTGCAGTCCTTACACAATTAACCTTTTGACATGAAGATCTCCTATTAATAAGAAATCTGGAATGTGTGTGCCAATGAGTTTATAAGTTAATATGATGCATTACTTGACTTGTCTCCAGAAAAAAGAGCACACTGGCCTGTTACTGCATATCTAACCACCTATTTCATGTTCAAAACAGAGTTCTTATAATTTGAGTAATCCATCTGGATAGAATTTTTTGTGATTAATTCATGTTTTCCCCCATTAAATCATCAGCCAAGCGACCATACATACTTTTTACATGGGAAAAAATATGATCTAAGGATATACTGACTTCTATATTAGAACATAATATATGATTTCATGTATTGTTCTCCCTCACTAAAGTACATCATCCTTTCTTCTCACATTTGGTGGGGATTTTCTTCACTTTACTTGTCTGTGAAGGTTATTGCAATTTACAGAGACAGCTTAATTTTGAAAGCTTTCAGGCCTTGTTGCCCTCTGATGTGAGTTTTCTGCAGAAGGAACCACACCCTTCTCTCCCTATTGGAAATCTTCACTGTTACAAGGTACAACAAGGAGTTTGGATGGAGCCTTTTTCCTCTAGAAACATATGACAGAATAAATTTCCACTAAACAAAACTGTTTTCTTCCAGAAGCTGTTAATTCCCAAAATAAAGCATATCCCTTCAGAAGATGTATTTCTTCAGAATAAGAAATTTATTTTTCTTCCTTTCCTTTCCTTTCCTTTCCTTTCCTTTCCTTTCCTTTCCTTTCCTTTCCTTTCCTTTCCTTTCCTTTCCTTTCCTTTCCTTTCCTTTCATTTCCTTTCCTTTCCTTTCGCACAGGTATTGTTTCCACTGTTTATTAACTTAACTTCTCTATGACTGTTTAGTCCAAAAAATCTCATTTTTTCACCCAAGAGCCCCTGTAACACAGATCCCCTCACCCACCTGGTTACTCAGTGGTTTATGAAACTCATTTCTCTCCATTCCCTTGCTGCTCGGTCTTTTGCTTACGCAAGTCCATCCCTTCTCTGCTCATTTATTTAAAGATTAATTTTAAAACCCTGTTTTCCACCACAATATGACTCTGTTCCTCACCTGCCAACACATCATTGTACCAAATTGCAAAGAGACAAACAGCACAGAGATCTTTTAGGGCTGGGAACACACACTCCAGCAGCGTGATGCAGCTGCTGGGACCATTCCCCAAAGAAACTGCAGGACACAGAAATCCATTTTCCTGAGAAAAGGAGTAACCAGCTGGGAGTGAGAGAAGGGAAAATATCCATGAACAGCCAGAGCAGCAGAGCTCAGCCAGGCCAGCCAGCAGCTCTAAGGGCTGCCGTTCCCACCTGACACCTCCTAATGCCATCAGGGTGGCAGCAGTCATGGGGAGGGATGATAATCATGATGGATCATTTCACCCAGAAAGGCCAACAAACTGCTAAGAGGAAACTCTGAGAGTGAAAAGTATCAATTTGGTCCTTCTTAGGGTATTTTAAGAGTCTGAACCAAGGTTGGATTTGATGGTATTGGAGGTCTTTTTCAATCTCAATGAATCTGTGATTTCCCACTGAATTTTTCAAACAGGGAAAAAATGTGCAATAAAAATGTGATTAATGTTAAGAAACTTGCAAATATATTGTCCATAACTGTAAATTCTCATACTCTCACATTTAACCGAGGTTTAAAAGTAAAAACAAAACAAAACAAAAGCAACCCAAAAAAACCAAGCTAAAGATCTGGTGGGAATATATATCAATAAACTAAATACAAGAAAAGATTTAGAGAAGCCCATATAATTCAGAAAGAAATTGATAATGCAAAATTACACACAGGTTTAAACAGCTATTTTTGAAACCCATGTAAAGGTTTTCAATTAGAAATTATTCTTGATGGTATTTGTAACAGCTTCATTTGCCTATTTAAAATAAATATACTCCAATTACTTTCTCAAATGTTCTTCTCCTACTCTTAAATGATACAAGCTCATTTAACAACTGGTAGTCAAACATGTTTCAAACTGCAGAGGATTATTGTGAAGAAAAAATAATTCTGCCATTCTAAAAAAAGTGGCTGGCAATTAGTGATTTCAGTTGGCCTTTTCTCCACAGTGCTTAGCAGAATGTTATATTTAAGCCTTATTAAAATGTACAGAGATTCTAAAATCTTAAATATAGATTTCCTTGCTAATTCTCTGTAAAAGTCAAACAGATAAAACATTAATGTGGAAACAATCTTAAGACAATAGAAATGGAATGGCTATATTGGGTAAAAAATAAATCATTGTGTTAATATACCAATATGGTCTGTATCACCATTTGATTTTCCAGAGCAGTACCCTCTTGAACACTTAGCTTAAACTCTATTTTTACCTAAGAGTAGCTTGAAACCTAACAGGGTCAAGAGAAAATGAAAATTAACACTTTCAGAGTATATTTGTAACTATTAAAGTTAAACTGTTGGCTTTTTCCTCATCCTAATTTGAACTATCAGCACTTCATGCATCTTTTTCACACACTAGAAAATTCCCTGCTTTCTTTGTCAGAAATATTCTACCCATAATTGATGGCTTAGAGCACACACAGAGGATCTAAACTATTACTGAGATTCTTTAAATTATATTCTCAAGTCATTTCTCCATCAATCTCATCATTTATTTGTATAAAACTAGGGCAATAAAGTTTAATTGTTTTGCTTTTTCATCAAATTGAAATGGATCATCCAATCCTGATTTTGTTATTCAATATTAACAAGATATCAGTGTATCACAGAATACCATACTTTTTTTACTAGCTTTTATCAAAATAAAGGTGAGCTGGGCTATAGCTTTAGACATATCCAGCATAAATTGTCTTCAAATGTTTTCCCTTTGGCAAGAGGAATCAGGGATGGCACAAAACCTCAGAGCAACTTCATGACCACTTTTCTGTGTGTTTCCAGGAGAATAAAGTTTATATGGGTGAAAAAACCAAAAACAAACCCCAAACTCCCAGCAGTGACCCACAACCAGACTTCTTGGGGCCATGCAGGGGCAGTAAAAGTGAGGTTCACATTCTGGCCTGCCTCTTACTTGCCCTTGCTACACACAAAAAGAGGATTTAAAAAGAATCATAGAATCATTTACGTTGGAAAAAACCTTCAGGATCATTGAGTTGACTTAGCACAGCCAAGGCCACCCCTAAGCCATGTCCCCAAGTGCCACATCTACACATAAGAGCCCTTTCCATGGTGAAGTTCCTTTAGATTCTACAACCTCTACAGCCAGTGTGGAATAACTAAGCAAAGACTGGATCCAATTAAAGACTCGCACTGTATTTTAATTTCTAGACAATTGAAAAGAACAAGAAATACGTGGGTAATTTGCACCACTTTTTTCAGTATTATATTTTAAGATCTATATTATTTTTAAGCTCTATCTCTGCAGATTGCTGAAGCCACTGCTCTTCCTTGCCCCTCCTGCATCTCCTGCACCAATAGTTGGGCCTCCCTTTCCCTTCCCCCTTTATTGCCTCTCCCACCACTCTGTCAAACTGTAACATAAATATTAAAACAGAGAAAAATACAGAGCAGAGAGAGTCTGTGTCACTCAGCAATGAAGCACAGTTTGCCTTGTGGAATGGGTCATTTCCGTGGCACACCAAAACAAGGATGCAATACAATCTCTGGCAAAAACAAAAAGAAACATTTTGATAAAGTTGCCATATCCTCCCTTGACTTTGCCAAAACTGAACAACTGCAATAGCTACAGGGTCTCTCACTGACTATATGGCAAACACAAAAAATTAGAAGCACTCCAATTGTAAAGAGTGGAATAATAATATTAAAAATTAATGCAATTAACTAAGTACTCCTGACTATCCAGCAGAGGCATAATGATTTGCTTTCTGTACATGCTGAGCTTAAAGGTTGGAAAAATGCTCCTTTTGGTGAAAATTTCATTAAGCAAAGACAATCTTTGTCCCTTTTATAAGAGGACAGGCTACATACACTAAGAAATGGATGCAGGAGGCAAGCCTGCAAGTCAGTGTGGTGAAAGCATTTGCAGAATAATGATAATATTTACTGTCTTTCCAAATTTTTATGCCGTGCATAAAACTTTCCAACTATTACAAAGAATAACCCAGAGACAGGTTACAGAACAAAGTTACTGGTATGTCTGTGATTTCTTTTAAGAATGTGTTCATGCTGTACATATTAATAAATATCAGTGAGATTAAATAAAAAAAGGTATATGGGGAATTGAACATGAATTTTCTGAATCACTGGAGATTGCTACCATTGTTATTTATAGGAGCACTAAACAAATCTGTAATTATATTAAAATATAGGTGAAACCTACATTAAAGCAGAGGAAGTATAATGAAGATTAAAGAGAAAATACACCTATACTATTTTTACAACAAACAGATAAAGACAAAATTTACCATTTCCCATTCAACAGGGAAAAATGCTTTTCAGTTCATTAAGGAGAATGAAGTGAAAAACAGGGTTTGGACACATTAGAAATTCTTCACAGCTTTAAAGATGTTAACAGCAGAAGGTGTATTTTGGATCACATTTTGTGATGTTCAAGCCTTAAAAAACAGGTATGAAATTCCACTCAGTGTTTTGAACAAAGATTATAATCTCTCATACAGGAAATGAAGAGAGAATCATTTATGTGTACATTTCTTTCTACTTATTTACACGTTATTCAGACAAATTTACTTCAGAAACAACCAACAAATATATCTACAGAAATGAATATTGGTTTTGTCCAATCTTGTCCTGCAGAAGATGGAAAAACAACTTATTTTCAGTTGTCTTGGCCCTGTGGTTGCAATCCACACACGTGTCCTTGGAAGAGCTCTGGCTAACACTTCCCAAAGCAGGTAAGAGCCCTCATTTCTCCCCATGCCCAGGCTCTCAGTGGAAGATGAGGGTTATAGCAGATCCAGTCTGCTCTGATTTGAGCACTCACCTTTCTCTAATAAGAGAACCACAGCTGCTGTTTTAAAAAAGTTCTCCAGGTGAAGAAAACTTCAGGGAGACATTACCTGCAACAAGGACCTAATTAAACTGAATTGATTTCCTCCCAAATGTTTCTCACTACTTATGGTTTAGGAACCTCGCTGCAGAGGAGACTAGAAAAAAAAGAAAGGAAAACCCAAAAAACTGAATATTTGAATGGCAATTATTTTCTATTCCCCAGCTGGTGCTGGCAGCTATTTCAAAATGCCAGAGAATTCACTGCACTTTGATGAAGGCACTTGTTATTTCTTAGTTGTGAACAAGACAATTCCAGGGCACCAAGTTCAAAAGACAGCATTCACAGAAGGCAATAATTAGACTCAACTACACTAAGATGCTGTTGAAACTGAACAGCTCTGTCTGGTAGTTGTAGGGTCAGAAATTTAATGTTGCACCATTTGGTGTAATGGCTCTGGTAACTGCTTGCTTATTTTCACACCTACAGTGGAAAGTAATTAAAGTAAAATCCTTTTCGATGTAATTAGATGGCAGGACTCATTTAAATTGAATGTAAGAAAAAGAAGAAAAGAAAAGGATCAGAAAAATGAAGGAAGCATCAGATTTTATAATTAGCAGGTCAGTACCTTCTCTAGTCTGAATTTATTCAGAAAAGAAAATTTATTTAGTGAATGCCTGAGAATTACATACTTTTAGATTTTATTTTTCCTTCAAAATATCAAAAATACTAAAGAAGGAAATGAATGTGATTTATGAATTTTTAATAGAGCTTTTATATTCTACTCTTAGGAAGTAATTGTATTAAAATGAAAGTATAAAAATGTACATCTTATTTGGTACCACTTAGTATTTGGTTCAGACTGGAGAAGAGAAGGCTTTGGGGCGACCTAATTTGGTGCTTTCCAGTACCTGAAGGGAGCCTGCAAGAAAGATGGACAATTTATAAGGGATGTATGGACAGCACATAGGGAATGGCTTCCCACTGCCAGAGGGCAGGGCTAGGTGGGATATTGGGAAGGAATTGTTCTCTGTGAGGGTGGGGAGGCCCTGACACAGGGTGCCCAGAGAAGTCTGTGGCTGCCCCTGGATCCCTGGAAGTGTCCAAGGCCAGGTTGGAGCAACCTAGGCCAGTGGCTTGGAGCACCCTGGGACAGTGGAAGGTATAAAATAAAAGAATTACAATTTAAAAAAAATAAAAGGATTACAAGGCTGATGGTTTTCAACTATAAGTAGCACTGATTCAACCTTTGACAGTACCCAAGATGCACAAGGCAAATATTTTGTACAAAAAGCCCATGGCAGGGGGAGGAATGGGATGTTCTTTAAGATCCCTTCCAACCCAAACCAGTCTGTGATTCTATGATTCCACTCCTTCCCCTTGGGATAATGATAAATCCTGCAGCACAAACAGGCTGTGAAGCACAGACTCTTTTCTGCATTTGCAGGAATTTTCCTTTTAACTACTGAATTTAATTTCACAACCTTCTTGGACCTCTGAAGAGGTGAAAGCTCGCTCTGAGATTAGAAAGGGAATCAGCATGATTTGACAAGCCATTTGATGTATTTGCCTCTAATAACTCTGGCATTGCAACCTTCAGGGGGACAGAAAGCTGACAGCCAGAGAAAGGACACAAAGAACAGAGTTCTGTGACTGCAAGCTAGTCTTTAATAAAAGGCACCAGGTATTTCTATGAGGGGAAAAATATATACATTTCTAAGCTTTTTTTATACCTTTCTCATCTGGAAAACAAAGAACTTCTGGTTGTGAGATATACCTAGTGATTAACATAAAAACGTATAATAGTTTGAGCATAAAGTAGTCAAAAAGTCCTGCACATGAAGATAATTGGAGTATCTGGTGCACAAATCAATAGTATTTATCTGTTGGAGGCGTTTTGACTTCAAAATCACATAAAATTGAACAAAGAGTCTTAGAGAACTAAGACTTTGGAGTCTTTGGAGAAGGAGTCTTCGATCTGTTTTATACTGGCAATGCCACTTCACCACAAAAACTTTCAAGCCTCTTTCTTATTTTTCCTTTTTATCCTTAATTTAAGTCATGAGTCTTACAGCTTCTCTGACATTCTTGGCTTGACCATCTCAAGTAATTTCATTGTTTTGCCCTCAGAAGTCCTCTCAGAAAGGACTCAGCCTGGCTCATTGTGCAAACACTGAAGATGCCAGTGCAGAAATGTAGAAATCCCTCTAAAACTCCACATATCTCACTGTCTAACACTAAAGTATTTTATCCTGCACGTAATCCTGGAACAATTGGGAAAACTAATTAAGCAGTGAAGCATATAAAGAAAAGTGAGCAACACAACCCAATACAGCCATTAAAAAAATCAGAATATTTCTGGATGTAATTTATTTACACATTTTCCACTCCATTAATTTGAAATGAAAATGTATTTATCAAGTCACTGAAAATCTTCCTCCTTAAATATGCAAATATATCTTCCGGCATTACCCAATACTGAGTCACACAAGCTGTACATAAACATTAAAACTCCAAAATACCATGAACTTGTTAAAGAGCAAGTTTTTCCTCAATGCACTATAGAAATGAAAATTTATCAGTTACATATTCTCAACTATTTTCCATCTATTGAGACTTAAAATTCTATATATAAGCTTGGCTAAAGACAGATGTTAATGCTAAGGAGAAATTCCTGAGTTACCAGAGGAAACATTAGGTATTCTTAGGAATATAAACTTTGATCAATGTGGCAGTTCCTTAACTAGAAAGGCTTCCAGCTGCATATTTAAAGGAAGGTCATTTATTGAATTTAAACAGCTTTTAACAATGCTAGAATATTAGTAGCATCTTCATATACCTGGGCTAAAAAGCGTAATAATCTGGGGAAAAAAAAAAAATAATTACAATGCTGATGGTTTTCAACTATAAGTAGCACTGATTCAACCTTTGACAGTACCCAAGATGCACAAGGCAAATTTTTTGTACAGAAAGCCCAAGTCCCTGTCATGAAAAGTTTTTAAAAACACAGTCCCCCCCTCAGATGTAGGCATGGCTGTGTTACTGAGAAACGAGGAAATCACTACTAAATTATTATCTAAACAAAAATTGCGATGGGATGTAGGAATGCACCTTCTGCTAACGGAGTAAATAAGTTGCCCTTTGTCTCCTTAAAAAGGAAAGAAGCCCAGAAGTTTCTCTCCTTAATTTGCTTAAAAGACACCTTATAGGACCTTGGGGACATCACATCAAATTTAAGGACAGCCAATTGGACAGAAGCCAAAAGGTCCCGCCTAAGTAATTCCCTAGAAAAAGAAGAGAACAAAGAAAGTAATCACTTTTGTGGAGTGTTTCTAGCAGGCAAAGAACTTCTTACCCTGGTTCGGCTTTTTCTCTGCTAAGAGATTTATTATTTCGCTCTTTATTAAAACTTT
Organism: Ploceus nigricollis; assembly: GCA_013399945.1. Lineage (NCBI taxonomy): Eukaryota > Metazoa > Chordata > Aves > Passeriformes > Ploceidae > Ploceus > Ploceus nigricollis. The sequence goes on along the minus strand of VXBC01012537.1, from coordinate 366,571 downwards.
TATGTTTCTGACACTCTCACAGAAGTCATCCTGCTGTTTTTTAAGCCACCTAAAGTAGCTGAGCTATTCTGGGTGTGTTACATATCTCTGAGAGCTCATTCCACCTGGCTCGAAGAGATACATGTAACAATGGACAACTCTATAAAAGACTGACTCAAGCAGAATGGCAGTAAAAGATCACATATAACACACCAGGGTTAACCCAGTCTCACAAAGAAATAACAATTTCTACCTAGCTTGCAGTAGAAAGTTTACAGAGAAATGCATTTAGAAAGAAGTATTTGGGGAGATACTGGAGAAATCCCAAATTTATCAGACACAGACCAGGAAAACCTGGACTAGTTGGTCCTGCTCTGAGCAGAGGGCTTGAACTACAGGATGTCCAAAGGCCCTTCGAATTTCAACAATTCTGTGGCAGCAGTGATGAATGAAGAATTATCCAACTCATGCTAGAAAGCCAACTTTGATGTTTTGGGGATTTTTTTTTTGAGTTGATGTGCAAAACACTGAGGTCCAAAATGAGCTCTTTGGAAATGAGAACACTGATAGCCACATCCAGAATCCAAAATTGTTGAAAACTGGGTTTCAGGAGATATCCTCCACTTTTATGCTGTTGAGATCCACTTAAGCATTCATGGTAGACTTCTTTCCAATACATTAAAAGAAACCACCAGCACTGAATTTTCTGGAGTTCTTGGTTTGCAAAGCCAGAATTTGACCTGGTTTCACAGCCCTGTGTTCTCCCTCTGCTCTTAGGTTTGCCTAGAGAAACAATTCAGAGTAGACTGATAGATTTAGAAGCAATCTTTTGTTCTCTCGTGACATGACTGTCACAGAAGTGCTCACATCAGTGTTTATCCTTGCACTGACAAAATCCTGAAGAAATTAAAAAAAAAATTAGATGAGCTTGAGTTCTGGTTATCTATTTTGCTAAAACATTCAGTCAATCAATACAAAACCACCAAAACAAAACCCCAGAAATGTATATATTTTAGTAGGCCAAAGAGGAAGAACAACATTATTTGTAACTATTATTCCTCCTTACTCAGAGAATGGTTTCAGTAAAACTCAACATTCACTAAAAATTATTCATCTCCCTTGGCCTTTATTTGCTGCTTCATGTTTCTAATGAACTTAATGTAGCAAGTGATGTAATCAGACAAAAGCATGTAAGAGCTCTTTCTGCCACTATAGGCACAATCATATTTAATTAAGAATTTATCATTAGCTGAAGGTATTAGTTAACTATTACAGGCCCACTATATTGTCTAGCTCAGAGAAGCAGCTTCCTCATTAACAAACAAGTGCTTGGATCTAATTGTTGCCTCTTTAATCAGCTCGGTGCATTAGTGTCTCATTAACAGGGCTTCACAGAAGAAAATTATTGCTTTGATACCACTGGAAAGGATTAAAAAAACCATAATAAATTCTTAGAGGCTTCATCCAGCATCCACTCACAAAGGAACAGGTATAAATACCCTTTAATGACTACCTGGAAAGAGTGAGTGGAATTACATTGCAAGGAGTGAAACCTGGATAGAAGTTTCAATGTGGAACCAGTATTCCTCAGTGAATTGCACACTTCCCTCTGCAGACAGCTATTGAAACAGCTCAGGGATGGAAGGATAATGTTCAGCACCTACTAATTTTGTTTTCCATTTCTACAGACATTCTACATTCATATTTCAATTTGATCCCATATATCTAAGCTGATAGCACTCCTTTCTTCTCTAGGCATTACATTATGGAATAAAATAAATGTAAGAACCACTAATTTTGTGTTTGTTTGGCTTTTTTTTCCTGGGTAGTTTTTTTTTTTCCCTTTAATTTTGCAAGAAATCAAAGAAGAGTCGGGATCCTCTTGCTTTATTCCTTCATTTCATGAATATTTCTTCCATAACTTCATAGATCAGCAGGGGATTACCATGGATTCAGGAGATCTGTTGGGAATCATGTCTGTTTGTCTGTTTTTAAGTAGGCACTACTATCTCGTAAGCAGAGGGTCCCTAAAATGTTTATTTTTTCATACCTAGAAAAAAAATGTTCCCTAATATCAAACAAGCAATGTGAGACATTCAGGAGATGTTTCCTTTGTTTTCATCATACTAATCTGAATATCAGCAGGAAAAAAATTCCAACAACCTGCACTCAATCCTTCAAGTGATTTTGAATTGGGGATTCAGTGAGTCAGAGTTTCCATCTTTTTGTACAGAAATTTATTAGGTCCTACAGCTTGGCAGGACAAAACAAGAGATGTAAAGCAATCTAATACTGCTTTCAGGACAATTTTCAATAAATAAATTGTGCAAGATAATGCTGTGGGAATAAAAAAATCAAACTGAAGGAATGTCTGCTATAAAAGTGATTTTGTCTGAATAACAATACTTTAAAAATTGGTCTTTTTTTCAGAGATGAACTGATTTTTCACTGGAGAATAGGTCAGAAATACAAGTGCAATAAAATATTATTTCAGTTTTTTCTAACACTCTGCAATGAGCAATTTGATCCATTATTGCCATTTTGAAAAAGGGAATCGGAGTTGTTCATATTTAAAAGAAATGTTTCTAAGTAGTTTTTTTAGACAATAAAATAGAGACAGGCTTGTTTTCCTTTCACCTCCAAGAGGCAATCATTCCAATGTGAAGGAAAACTACTCTGTATTTTTAAGAAATTCTGCTAAAAATTTAGAAATTTTAGATTTCCTTGCAAAAACAATCTTTAGTTTCCAGTTTAAGCTCATATACTCACTGTCAAAAAGATGAAACTCAAATTATTTGTAAGACAAAAGAAACAAGACAGCCCTCAGCAAATGTGAAATTTAAGAAAATATCCAGCAGTAATACAGGATGTCAAAGGTCTGTTACTGGGGATCACAGGAGCATTTATTTGATTGCCTGTATTAAATGCACATTGTCAGTGCAATGTGAGCGCTGCTGCTCTGGAGGGCGCAATGAGCTGCAGATCCACCAGGATAACAGGGTTGTGTGTACTGGGAATCATGGAATCCCAGACTGGTTTGGGATGGAAGGCACCTAATGATGAGTCTTGGGTTGGAAATGCAAGATGTTGGCTGGGGTGTGTATTCTATTGACATGGCAGTTATCTTCTGTTCATTGGGCAGTTTTCTTTATCTCTTCCACACCAATCCTCCCTCCAGGAGATCTCTTCTGTTAATGGACCATTAATTATCTTCTGTTCCTGGGCCAGTGAGTGTCCCTGCATGGCTGATAAAATTCCAGCATCCCACGGGAGATGCTCTGCCCAGGGGGAGGAGCCAAGCATTCCTACCTGGATCCAATCTGACCTTGGGAACACCACAGCAGCCTTTTCCCCCTGCATTCCCAGAGGAGCAGCTTTCTTCTCCTCTGCATTCCCAGAGGGAGCCCAGGCCCATCTACACCACTCCTGGACCTTCAGAAGAAAACTTCACCCTTCTACAGGATCCCTGCTCCAACAGAACTGCATCACAGCTTTTTTATTAATATTCACGAAGTCATTTGTTTTTTCAGAATACAGCAGGAATTAAAACCCAAGAAAATACAAAACAATTTTCGGGACAATCAAGCTGAATTCAAAAATTAGATCTAACTTTCCTGGTTACCAATTTTGGAGATTTAGAAGCTTAGTCTCCAAGTTAGTTTTTCTGCTGAACTTGATAAGAACAACTTTCACTTGTTCTTGAATTCAGCAGTTTAAGATCGAAAAGGAAGCCATTCTGTCCAACTTTTCATACATTTCAGAGATAAAGAACACAACAAGCATTTTTAATTAAAGTTTTAAAATTAAACCACAGGTGTTCTTCATTAAAAATATGGCAGTTTGTGTCTCCTACTAAAATAAAAATAAGACTTTAAAGTAAGTGCTGAATTATTGTTGTGATGTGGAGCAACAGTTTTCTGCTTTCCCCAATGCTGCACAAAGCTTTGAATTTGCCTTTTCACCTGACACACTCTCTTTTTTTTTTCCAAATCCTCTCTAATCTCTACTCCTTCGCTGTTTAAGCAGTGCTTTTCCAGACATGGATTTTTATTTTGTTATTTAATAACTACGGAAGCATTAACTTGTGTATATCTTAATAACATTGATCTCTACCCATCTGAATATTGGCATTTAAAGCCATGATGCTGCTGTTTATTGATTTGCAGAATTCAGTGGATACTGTCACTAAATACAAACAATATACATGGCCCATCACATTTTTAAAAATAAATACAGTGAAACTAGTATTTTCTATCTTGTTCTCCAAAATGTGCTGTTCACATGTTTACTTGGGTTTATGGTGTTTTTTGTAAAGTGTTCCCCTTGAAAAATACGTGCAAATCAGCATAAAATAAAAGATATCATTTGTGATACTAGTAAATGACAAAAAAAAAAAACCCCAGAATCTTTCTGTTGTTGTCTCCTAAACAAGACATATCAGCTGCAGTTGTCTACTGACAAATTAAGCAATCTAAAAAGTTCAGAAAATAGCCTAGAAATGTCTATACAATGTTTTGAAGACAGAAAAAGATTAAGGCAGTGAGGAATTGGGAAAAACAAGGAAAACAGGCACTGAATTCCCTACCCACTTTATGCTTAGAGTTGCTCTTTCAATCTATAATATCAGCCTAATTTTTCAGTAAGTGCTGCTGGTTACACTGACACAAAAAAGAAGTGTGGAGAAACAGGACTTCTATTTAATTTGTTTTTCACAAAAACATGCAAATGCTTGATTATTCATTTCTTTTATCTTTGCCTAGCAGTGGGAAATCCTTATCAGTAGAGAACAAACTACAGCATGTGTTTGCCTCTTCCACAGTTCCATTCTATGGCAGTGAACTCCAAATCTTCCTTGGCAGAAGGCCAAGATTTCATCTACAAGCTCAACTGTTATAAAGACTTGCTGGCTAAGATGGTCAGCAACACACAGGTCATTTTTCATAGATACATGAAAAAATAAATAAATTCAACATAAATCTATCCACCCTCCTGTCAGGGAGTTGTAGAGAGCAGCAAGGTCCCCCCTGAGCCTCTTTTTCTCCAGGCTGAGCCCATCAGCTGCTCCTTATCAGATTTGTGCTCCAGACACCTTAAAATCATAATTAAATTGATAGAAGGAGGGGAAAAACAGAAAAATGAAACTAAAAAGGCTTTAAATTGAAGAGACTTTAAGCCATTGCTGCCTGACTGGTCAGGGAAAGTGGTCAAAGATATTGGGATGAGAATAATGGTGATAACAAACTGATGGTTTAGGTTTTACTGAGCAGTGTTTGCACTCAGTGATGGATGTTCCAGCTCCTCACACTGGCCTGTCAGAGCTGGCTGGGGGAACAGGAAAGGGACAAGAGGGGAGCCAGCCAGGACAGGCTGACCCCAAGTGTCCAAAGGGATATTCCGGACCCCAGAGCATCATACTGAGCAGGAAAACCACGGGAAGTCGACCAGGGCACTGCAATTCCTGCTCAGGGACTGGCTGGGCATTGATCAGTGCTGGTGAAATACCATATTGTGCATCACTGCTTTTGTATATTCTTTATCATCATTATCATTATTATCATTATTATTATCCCTTCCATTTTTTTCCTGTTAAACTGACTTTATCTCAACCAATGATTTTTAATTTTTTTTTTCCGATTCTCTCCCCCATCCTACTGGGGAGGAGTGAGTGAGCAGCTTTGGGGTGTTATAAACCACAACATCCTGTCCCTCTTGGGTTCTCTAATTCCCTTTGGAGAATGGAGGAAAGGCAGGAGCCTCCTCCAGCTTCTGGTGCAAGCACCTCACCATCACCTTGTAAGCAGAAGAGGACCAGAAAGACAGGAAATGGCTCAGAGGTCCCTTTTATCATTCTCTTGCTCTGCCAAATCACTGATTAGCTACTTTCAGACAATAACAGAAGATTTTGTTGCCAAGGTGACCTCATTTCTGAGAACCCAGATCTCTTCCCGGGTGATTACATTTCCATGCTAGAGCCCTGAAGGAAAAAATATCCTCAGTGCTTGTATTTATTTTAATCTCTGCACTCATCTCTAATTTTTAAAGAAGAAATTAGTTACACATTAAAAAAATTGAGTTAGTGCCTCATTAAAGACAGGCAGAATCTAAATGTCCCACTAAATTTATAATGGGCAGGCAGATATTTCCAAATTTGTGTGGCATAAAGACAAGACTGTGAGCAACAGATCAGTCACGTCCTGAATGTCACCTACCCTCCCCTCGGTGAAGGCAGGGCACAAAGGAACAATTCCCCTGACTTGCCATCATTTCAATTTATCTATTGAAGAACATCATCATTATGCCTTCAACACTCACCTGAAGTGCTCACAAGACTGGATAACAATTAGTGTCTTAACACTGAGTGAGAAGGATGAGATGCTGAGATCCACACAAGAAAACTTAATTTTCCACAAAGCTCAAGGAAAAAAAGAAGCAAAGAGAGAATCGCAGATTTCTCTTGCCACCCTGAATATGGATTTAAAAGGTTCTCCCAGAATCTAGAGCATAATATTCATTGTATCTTTATGAGTATTTAAAACTCTGTGGAACACTTGGTTTTTTAAATAACAATTAAGAACTCAACACATACAGAAAACATAGAAGACTAAAACATTTTAACAAATAAGCAGATTGTGCTGGAAACTACCCCCAAACACATATACAAATTTTACTGGATTAAATTAGGCTCAATACACCAGTGAAAGGTACTTTCAAACCCCCCAAAATAGTTGGGTTCCTGGTTAGCAGATGAACTGCACACAGGGAGGCTGGGATTCAGATCCTCTCTGACTTTTCCCCCTCCTGGCCACACATTTCAGTGGTGAGAGGCAGAAGGAGCAATTAAATTCCAATTCTACTGATCAGCTACATCCTCACCCTCTCAAAAAAGAAAAGTGAGTGGAACAATGAAGCATAGGAGCCTCTGCTTAGGACCTGAAGGGGCAAAAAATGCTTTTAGGAATGAAAACAAAATTTATGAACACAGGAAGTACTTACTGCTAAGCATTATTTGAAAAGCAAATGTTCTACAAACAACATGGTTCCAGCTGAATCTTATCAGAGTGGCTTGTCACACAGGACAAAAGCAGCACAACTGGATTATTTCCATTATACATCTCTGCATGTATTTAAAAATGTTTAAAATTTTAAATTCTTCTCACCCTTGCGTGGAACATGAGATCTCTCAGAATCTCCAACACAGGATCAACTGCTAAAGAAGGTTTCAGGACTTTTTTGTTCCTAAATGAACTTCTAAAATTTAAATTATTAACTACTAAGAGTGTCTCCTTTATTAATTAAATGCATACCATGAATAAAGAAGTTTATAAATGCTAACACCACAATATAAAGTTATATTACTGTGGTTTTCCCTATGAAAGTAAAAATGGTGACAGTCTAATGACATGCATAATTGAATAGTAAAATATCATTAAGTTAGCTTCAGCAAAATATTTAAAATACTAAAATGTGATTTGTTTTCTTCACCAAAATGACACTCTTGCCAATGCCACCTAAGTATCACAGCCAGATATCCAGACTAGATGGGGCTCTTTAAATGCCCACTAATTTTAAAATGGAATTCTGGTTAAAAAAAATTAATTTTTTTTAAAAGCTTATATCACAAAAATGAATAGGTTCAAGAAAAGCCTTGTAAATCACATTTTCATAGTTTGAACACAGTTTATGTGACATAAAATGTGTCTTAATTTGATTAACTGAAAACACAGCTCACAAGTGCTGATGCTGTGCCAGAATTCCAACATTCAAGAAAAACAACCAACAGAAACTTGAAGGTGAGTCCTTGACTCATAAATTAGCACAACCACAAATGCAAATCACTGTTTTAAGTATTTGCTCAACAAATACAGGCACTGAGAAATCTGCAGCATTCACTAGGAGTCTCCATTTATTCTCTAAACCAAAGAGGCCCCTCATTAGTCTTTTACTTCATGAAAATTTTGCAGAACATTATTTCAGGCAGAATATGCATAAATCAACCTCACTGTTGGAAATGAGAACTGGCAAAGGATTTATCTGCAAGTGTCCTGAAGTTATAATGACACAGGTAAGAGAAGTTAATAACATGTTACTTTCTTGGCTTAGAGCCTTCAAGCTTCAAACTTAGCTAATTTATTTGCAAACTGCAATCCTGTATTTGGGCAGGAACACAGATCTATTGATAACTTAGAAGTAATTACAAATTGACATAGTGAAGTGTGCTTGAGCCTCATTTACACATATTATTTCTTAATATGCAAAACCAAAATTTTTCTGAAAAAAAGTTACAGAAGAAATGTAACTTAGGTTTAAAAAGCCCCAAAAATCTAAAAAATAAAATCAAATTTAAAAAATTCTTTACAAGCCTACTAAGCACTTTAAAATTTATTTATTATTGCATATTTCCACCATTTTTGTTCTTTTCCTCTGTAAATGAATTAATATAGAAAAATAAATTCCCAGGTAGGTGATAAATGCAAGTGGAGGTGAATGTAAAACCATTAAGCTCCAATATAAATTCTATTTGTGTTAACTTTGAGTCAACATATCATAAATATTCATTCCCAATTTCTCAACAGTACATTTTAATTATTGGTATACTACAAAAAAGATTCAAATAAATTTTTGAGGAGCAGAGAATACAATGACAAGCTACCACATCTACTTCTGCCTGGAAATTCCTGGTTGGCTTCAGCAATTGAAGTCTCTCTTATACACTCTCTGATAAAACACATAGAGTCATAATATGGAAAAAGAGAGAGTAATTTAATTTGGTGAAGTAAAACATGATTTTCCAGTGAAAACCACAGAAAGAGGATATTTTACTGATTTTTTTGTTAATCATATGTACATTATCCTGATATACACTTTGCTTGCAGAATTTAGGGCTCTCACAAAGAACAAATGCATGTTTCTTCTTTACTGAATTTACTTCAATAAGTTCTAAAACACAGTTAACAGTCAGTGTAGTAAAGACCATTTTAAATTTTCCTAATTCCAGAAAAAGTAAGATACTGACACTGTTGCCCTTCTCCGTTATATTAAGCAGCAAAAATTTCCAAACTTTAAGCTTAAAAATTTCCACATGCATACAGGGGTTGATTGGGAGTTATGCATCCCTTCACCCTCTCCTTCTACAAGAAATCATTATCTATTTTCAACTAATATTCTGTTTTTCTGTTTCTCCACCACCTGGCAGGAGTATCAGCTCCATCCCACTCTGCAAAATGCCAGGAATACAAATTTCTGTCAGCTGGAAATGGACAGGAGCTCAGGATGTCAGATGGGCTGTCACTGTGCCCAAACTCTCTTAAATGTCATAGAATCATAAAATAACTCAGTCTGGAAGGGACTTCAGAGGTCACCAAGGCAAATCACCTGCTCCAAGCAGGGTCAGCTGGGATGCCAAAACAGAGCTCAGAGCTTTATCCAGGCAGGTCCTGAAAAGCTCCACAGATGGAGATTGAACCTGTTCCTGACTCTGCTCTTGGAGGAAAATTGATAATCTTTTTAAATGCTCAATCCCTTCACTGCAGCAAAGTTTCCCATATTTCCTTAGACTTCCCTGCTAGGAGTTCCCTGGAAGTTACAAGTGCTAGTTAGGAGCTCAGGAAGGAAACCTCCAACTGGAAGATGAACCCTTCCCACACATGTAAAGATTTCTTTGGGGGTTGTTCTGCATCCTCTTCCTCCGTTTCATGAGTGAAGTCAAAGCCACTTTTAGCTACACAAGCTCCTTTTGTCAGGACAACAAAGCAGGTAATGTTTATGGGCAAATAAACTCAGACATGTCGTTCAGACAGCCTGGTACAACAACAATAATGATGAAAACGAGATCCTGAGTTCCACTTCCTCACCACCCCACAATCCTCTCCATCCACAGAAAAGTATTTCAAAAGAACTCACTGAAAATCACAGAACATCAGAATTTGATGATCCAGTCCCACCCCCTGCCATGGGCAGGGACAGCTTCCACTAGCCCAGGTTGCTCCAAGCCCCGTCCAACCTGGCCTTGGACACTTCCAGGGATCCAGGGGCAGCCACAGCTTCTCTGGGCACCTGTGCCAGGGCCTCACCACTGTCACAGGAAAGAATTTATTCTCTCTCCAGCCTTCCTGTAAGCCCCCTTTAGGTACTCGAATTTCTTTTAAGTTTTAAAAAGAACAGGAAGAAACCATGTTTTCCCAATAGACATGACCCACTTCTGCACCTTTATTTATTTAACAAAATAAACATACCATGATAGGAAGAAATACTAGTTCTAGAAGCTAAAGAAAACTGAAAATATTTAGAGGTCCTCAAAAACCAAAAAAATTAGCATACAAGGCAAATTAACAAAAATTGAGACCATCATAAAGCAAAACCAGATCAAGTTTATAACTTTTTTCAACTATGTTTTTTACCATCCCTCTCAGAGAAATGGGATCACAGGTGCCAGACACACTTTAATATCATAAAGTGACAGGTGAAGGTTGCATTTCATATCCCAGTGTCAGGCTCCTTCTGCTCCCTTCCAGCTGAGGTCTTCACACATTATGTTCCAGGTAAATCTTGTCAGTTATGTGTCAGGAAATTTGGGAAGGAGACAGGGAAATGAAAATTACTCCAGTAAGAGTAATACAGACATCAGATCAAAATGAAAATGGTAAGAATTGTTCTGAATTCTTAATAACTTCTTTGAAAAGGTGATTTAGCAGCTCTGACTTTCGGTCCTTCTTCCACAAAGAAGAAATGAAGGAAGTAAAATGGGTAAATTTTAGTACTTTATTTTCCCAAAACTTATTCAATTAGCTAAAATACCGTGAAAAATATCCTATCCTGCCTCTCTTTTAATAAAGGTTTGCAGCTCACAGAAAGCTGAGAAAAAATGCTGAGAACCTGAAGCAAAGAATTGGGCACATAACCATGCATATATCTGGTGTGAAGTCCAATCCTTTAGTAACCCAGGAGTAAATAAGTATTCCTTCTGCATTAGGCTATGATGGAAGCTCTTCCCTTTGGATTCACAAAATCCAGTTATAACAATCCTTAGCAAAATGCCATGAATCCAACGAGCCATAATTATTACATTTGCGAAAGCCTTTGGTATCTGCACAACAATGAAAGCAAAATTTGCAACTCAAGTGATGATTTGGATGTCCAGATTTAAATAATTAAATACTTTCACCTGGTATTCAGAAAAAAGGTCAATAAGGAAGCCAAGGGTCTCTCCTCCCCATGTTGACCTGGAAGATCTGGCTGTTGGTCAAGGGTAAACATCGTTTTTAAAGAAAAGCAATGAGGAACCTGAGAAAAGACAGCAATTTTTATTTAAGAAAACAATTAAACAAAACAAGAAATATCTCCAGCTCTCAAATTGGTGATGTTTCAGTCACTCAGTGATTGAAATTAACAGGATGAATTTCCTATCCCATGTAATTCTAAAATGTGTAGCATTTAAAAGTCTTGAAAAATTCAGGTAAACTGTGTCTGTGTCCAGATTTATATTTTCCCAACAAAGGGTTGTTTTGTGTTTTGGGGACTCTTTTTTTATGTCTTCCACCACAAATGTGAAGCTATTTAAGAAACTTTGTAAAATATTTTGCAGAATACAAATTTCACAACAGAGATGTACTTATTACAAGAACATCTTGCTGTGAATCCAAGAGAGATCAGGTTATCTGGTTGTTAGCTGATATACAAGTATTGCCACAACAAATACCTACTTTTTATTTATAGCTCATTGTAACAGAACATTAGAAAACTAGAAAACAGGTTTGTATTCTATTCTTGGTGGACATCACTGCTTTATTACTGAAGATAGATTTAATTTCATTTCCATCAGCTGGTGTTGCACTTCAGTTATCATGGCTCCAATGGATGTAATGAAATGTCACTGCTCTGCAAGGCGAGAGTCAGGAACAACATTATAAAATCAATACTGTGCTCAGGCTATTTTGGCATTCATAAAACTTATGGGTTACTTTGTAAAACTTGTGTGCTAACTGCGTTAAGGCCTCTTTCCTTACATCCTCTAGTTTTCAATTTTCTATGATATTGAAAAACTTCAAGTGCTCAACAGAAATTCTCCCCATTTGGCTCTATCCAGCGCTAGTTCCTTACAGAAAGTTTTATAGCTATTGCCTTTTATAATAGGCAAGACCAAAGATGCAGAAAACAGCAAGTTTAACTTGATTTAAACACTCTGCTATGTATTGCTGAAAGCTCCCTCCCTTCCTTTCATTAGATTCTTCTTTGGGTTCAATACTGCCAGTCAATCAGGGACTCAAGCAGTGCTTGAATGGTCCTGAAAATGGTCCAGCCTTGCACAAGGCTCCATCTGAAATCAAGCCATAATGTCTCCTGTAGCAAGCTCCCCATGCTGAAAGCTGGAAATTTGGAATAGTTGAGCTTTGCTGATGATCAAGCAGTACAGTCAGGGACACAGTCATGGCTTGGAAGAGAGGATGCATGGCTCAAGCATTGCAGCTGGGCAACGAAAAGGTTCCCATTTATGCACAGACAGTGGAAATGTTTTGCTTCTTAAGCTTCAAAGTGTGCAAACTGGCAGGCTCTTCCCCGCCAAGGGAAATATTATTTGGGATATGCCTGAAAAAATATCAGCCTTAAAGTGAATAAGTATGATATACATAATTTAAGTCACATACTTATAATCCAATAAGCTCATGAATACTCCTTGAAGTACATGTACTTGCTACCTTTATTAATACAGATGTTAGAGCAATGTATTTCACTGAGCCAGAACTGGTTACTCTCTTTCAGACCTATCAAACAAAGTCAACAAAGAAAACAGCCATGGTAAACCGACATCAGGCTGGAAGAAAGCAAACTAAGATGGTTGTACAGCCTGGAGAAGAGAAAGCTCCAGGGAGAACCATCCAGCATCTTCCAGTGCCTAAAGGGGCTCCAAGAGAGCTGGAGAGAGACTTGGGACAGGGGCCTGGAAGGACAGGACAAGAGGGAATTGCTTTAAAATGAAAGAGTGCAGGTTTAGATTAGATATTGGGAAGAAATTCTTGCCTGCAAGCATGGTGTGGCCGTGGCACAGGGTGCCCAGAGAAGCTGTGGCTGCCCCATGCCTGGAAGTGTCCAAGGCCAGGTTGCACAGGGCTTGGAGCAACCTGGGCTATTGGAAGATGTCCCTGCCCATGGCAAGGGGTGGAATGAGATGGCATTTAAGGTCCTTTCCATCCCAAACCATTTGGATTGGATGGTCCGTGACTCTGTGACTCTGAGTGTGCTCTGTGCTGCTGTCAGAGAGAGGGAATTGCAGGGACATGGCACCACTCATTACTGGAATGCACACACAAACAAATCCAACCCAAAGAGCTCCCGCCAACAGAGCTCAACCAGTCCCAGCTCATTGCTCTCCTTGTTTCTCTCTAAAGCACAGCTATCAATATTAACATTGTGTCTACTACATTTTAATAATGTCATGGAAAAAAGACTGGTGTGTCTCACTGTCAATTTGGGAGAAAAGGCAGAGGCCATGTTTTGACATAAAAAACATGAACAGCAGAGAAATCTCTTAATTGCTGTGCTTTCTTCCTCCTTGTTTTCTTAGATCCACCCTGTAATGAACATACAATTTTAATCAAAGCCCATTAAAGAAGTATTGCTTCTTTTCTCTCATCAACAAAATAAAAAAATTACACCAGACAGTGAGAACTTATTGCAATGACTGGAATGCTGAGGGTCTTCTAAATCTATTTCAGTATGTTTTGAAAAGATACTTCTTCTTTAAGCACAGTCAGTGAGGCTGTAAAGCTGCACCTCACACCATCACTCTGCTGTGCCTCAGCTCTGGGCACACAGCTCAGTACCCAGACACCTGTACTATCAGCTAAATGTTAATGTATTCTGTCAAAACCAGATTACCTTCCCCACTAAATTATTCAATGTCATTATCCGACTCGGCCATCTGCAATCCTAATGCCTTGTGTTCGAAAACTCAGAGCGCCTGCTGTATTATTTTTGTTTTACATTCCTACATAAATCCGTTAAACTCAATATGTTACAGCGAATCCACAAAATCAAATGCAATCTGCTGGGCTGTAAAACACCAGTTACTGAAAATCGAAGGGTTTATTATAGTAACAATTCAAGGAGTCACTGAGCAGTCTGGGTGGGCTGAAGGTCGAACCACATGCTAAGGAATGAGTTAGATAACCCATGCTGCACAACAAGGTATGTGTTTGCTAAACATAGCATGGCCTTGAACCCATTCGTGTATTTCATATCTAATAAAAATCCGAACAGTTGGTCTGATTGGATTTTAAGTGATGCAAATTTGGAAATCAAATAGGCAGACTCCCTTTAGACTTGGTCTATTTAAAGCATAATTGTAAAGAACTGCAAATTACATTTACGATGCCATGGAATTCTCAAGGGATTCGGTAAGAATTTTACCGTAGGAGAAGTATTCATTATTTTAAATTTGTTATTAACAAATCAAAATGTACACAGTGCGTGACGCTCTCTCGTTTTGTTATTGCCATTTTGCTTACATGGCAGTACAAGTGTAACCACTCTTCAGTGAATGGAATGCTCTTTAGTTTTCACAGCCATTTAATTATATGCTTTGACAAAACCCAGTTATATTATTGTCATTCTGTTAGTCTGGCAACACTAAGTAAAGAGATAAAATACTACTTACATTTCCCAGACTACAGATTAAGGTGTGATTTGGAGACCAGATTCCCATTCTCAATTATAAAGTAGAAGTTTCATCGTCACAAATAAATTTTAAAAGCAATGATGGACTTGAATAACTTTCTTCCTGTCACTTAATACTCAGGGACAGACTTCATTTGCCTTTAGTTAAGAGAGACTGAAGCTGAAAATGTGACATACACACCCTCTAGCCAATACATTGCTGAATGGGAATGCATAGAAACCAGGATAAAAGAGAAAAAATTTCTTTTTCCCCATTATTAGTGCCACCACCAGAAAATGACCCATGTCCTAATTCTCCAGGCAGGAGATTTATGAGCACAGGCAAATCACAACAATGTTAACATTTCTGTGCACTTTCACATCCAAAATTCATTTACTCTGCTCATGATCTGACACTGTTTTTATGCCTTCTCTCTGGAGGGAATGTATTTTGGCACTCATTCAGACCTGTCTTAGAGGAAAACTCTTTCACTGAAGTAAAGCTTTACTGCACATTTTATAATATTTTGTGACAAAGAAAAGTGCATTGGCAGCATCCTCATTTCTACCACACAGTGCAGCCACCCTGAAGGTGCTGCACAAGGTGTGGGTTTTTTTGTCATCAGGTTTATTTAAAAAGCACATAGGGAGAGTACAGGATTCCAGACCATCCCCACTCCAGATCTTCATAGCTAATTGAGGCAGATTTTCCCCAGTAGCAATTCCCGTTGCTGTGGAAGATACTGGTGCTAGTGAGAGGCAGATATAGCAGGGAAATTGTAGCAGGTGGAAATAAAGTGATCATATCTCAATGTATTAGGCTTGATACATTTAAAATGTTGCAGCACATTCTGTTTTGGTTCAGTATCTGAAAAGCAAATGCAAGTTAAAGTGCCTCATGTCTACAAAATGTGGTTCAAAAAGGTTTTACCAAAGTACAGGAGTTTTCACAACCCTCCTTTAATAACTGACTCCGTGTCTCCCCTTCCCAACTCATCCTGGACTAAGCATCTTGCAAAACTCAGGAGAGGAAAACAAGAGTTAAAAATAAAAGGACGACTGGGTCAAAATTATGCAAAAATAGCTATTCCAGAGGCCTGTGTAAATCTCTTAAAATCTTAATGCTCTACAGGCTGTTTAAGTAAGGATCTGGATTATTCACTTTTAAACAGTAAATATCACCTTTGGTTCAGGAACTCCCTGAACCATAAATTGCTGGAGGCTAAGATAATAAATTTTGCAAAGAGGAATCACAATCACAGCATGTTTGCCAGGTTCTTATATTATTCTTGAGTCATCCCTCGTGACTATTACCAGAGATAAGATACTAGGCCAGATAAAGCTTTATTCTGAGCCCTTTTATGTTCTTATTCCCCCAAATATAACCACCTTCTTTGAAGATAAGACCAATTCTCAGCGCTAAGAACCTATACACAATTATCTAACATCATTGAGACAAACTCCCGGAAGATATGAGCAAATCACCATGTGAAGTTATTTAATTCACAGTAACAGACAATCTGCTACATCCAAATCTCTCTGAAATGTGGGACTGCTGAAAGGACCGTGGCTATTCATTGGTACAATGTATTTGAAACACTTTCAAAACCATCTTGATGATGTTGCCCTTCACAAGCTGCCCTCCTTTAAATTCTCTTCTCTTTTGATTTGTTGTTTGCATGGATTGTTATGTCATTTCCAAGATTCCTTTGTGTATGATCTAGTCATGGTAAGAGAAAATCATTCCAAGAAAATAATCCAGGACACTTAAAATTCAGTATATTTTCAGGGTAGCAATTCACGAGGACCTGGTTCCTCACTTACATGCCTGAGTGATATGAATCCAGCCTCAAATGAGCAACCACTCCTCACCCTAGGCACCTGAAGCATCCTAAATTCATAAACACGAGCAAAAATTTGATAGAAAAATTATATTACAAAGCAAATAATAAAATCACAAAGTGGTTTGGGTTGGAAAGGACCTTAAAGCCCACCCAATTCCACCCCCTGCCATGGGCAGGGACACCTTTCACTAGCCCAGGTTGCTCCAAGCCCCGTCCAACCTGGCCTTGGTCACTTCCAGAAATGGGGTATATCATTGTTCCACTATCACCTGTACAAAATCATTGTAGTTTTGCATTTCATGTGTATTTTTATATATGCTCAGAGATGAGGCAATAAGAATGAGTTTAATTATCTACTGAAATAAAATTCAATAATAGGCAAAGACTGTCACAATAACTTCCTACCCACGAGAGTTTCTAGGGAACGTAATATCCAACAGATACACTACAAAGCAGAAAAAATATTAGAAATTGATATGAAACCCTAAGAAGTTGAGTCACCTCAGCCATTTATCTTCTAAAGGAAAACCAGTGTGTACTGAGTCTAGAAGAAGTGTCCCTCTAGCTTCTGTCTGTAAGACACAAAGAAAAAGACCAGAAAAGCAAAGCTATTTACCTAAAAATCTAAATCACCCTAATGCAGTTAGACTACTGTGGGCTTGGCCATCTGGCTTAGAGGCTCATTAGTAAAGAAATGACCCCTTCACATAAAACACAGTTGGGTCATTCCAAGCTAATGAGCCTTCAAGTTTTATTGTTTTGTACACACAAATGGATGTAAATCTGCTTGGGAAGTCTGGCTTTACACACTCCAAATCAGGCACACCTTTAATTGATTCTCTCACTTCTTTATTTAGTTACACTGAAAGGACAGAAAAGAAAATTAAAAGAAATTTTTTTAAAAAGCCTTTGTATTTCTGCTTCAACATGTATTTCAGTAGTTAAATCCTGATATTAAATTGTTTGGGGCTTTTTTTGTTGGGTTTTTTTTTTTAATCTGATTTCATAATTTCAATTAGAATTCACCCTAACAAAATGTTAATAATTGAGCATTTGGAAGGATCATGTGACAGCACTCCAGGCAGAACACACCAGGAGGAACCAGACCCCACAAAATCCAGGACCCAACTCTCACAACATATACAATGGAGTTTTAAATCCTGTGAGTTAACCTTACTGCCTTTCCTGGGGTATTGAGATACTGAAATCAGACACCTCATATTCCCTTACAAATACATGTAAGGATGAACAACATTCCCTGACATCCACAGGATTTGGCTCCATATCCTCATCCTATAAGCAGAAATCAAAAATACTGCATAAAGCACAAGATTTCATGTTCACCTACCCAGTCAGAAGAATAAGATATAATTTTCTACTGAATGAGTGCATTTATGACAGGCATCAACAAAAAAAATTCCTACTCTAACTTCCTTTCTCTTTTTTTTTTTCCTGTTTTCATTTTTTTTTTAATTTATCTAGGAAATTTTTAAAAAGTAAAGGCTGGTGTTTACCCTTATGGATTAATATGGTGTGCTAGCCATGACATTGACCCCTGTTCCATCTCAGATAACAAATTGTTCACATTAAAGTTTGCCTTGCAAGGCCTTTAGTCATTAGACTATTGTTCAGCTTCAAACAATTAAAAAAAGTGTTTAAAAATAATATAATGGAATACCATATGAGTTCAAGTGCTTGAATTTTGTAACTGCTAAAAAATTCTAACAACCTGATTGCATCCCTGTGGAGGACAAAAAGAAGTTACAAGGAAAAAAGGTCATTCATCCAATAAAAATAAAAATTCCACAGCAAAATCACCATAAGGTACTTCATAGAGAAAAGAAATACACAAGCAAATGCTTTGGCCATTTGACATCACAGCAGCTTCTGTTCTGCTCTGTCAGAAACTAACCACCCACCATTCAATAATCTTAGGAAATTCCCTGGGTGAATGGTCTCACAGCTTGGGAAAACTCAGCTTTGGGCTTTTTGTCTCCTTTCCCTCCTAAATGCTATAATAAAATCCAAGTAATGTGATTTTCTGCAGTTTCCTGGGTCTAAGGGGTGCCAGGTACAGGGTTATGTCGTTCTGTGATTTCTCATTCTGCCTCTTCCCAGCAAGAGCTCACCCAGGGTTTAGTGCAACAGATTAAGAGCACCAAAGGTTTCATGGCATTAATAGTCTCTGGTTAATTCTACCTTATCTACTTAGCCTTAAAACCCAATTAAAATGTAACTCATCTGATCCCAGGATTTGGCATTTGACAGCCTCACAGTAACCACATTATTACACACCGTGTACTTTAGAGCACATCCCAAAGAGCTCAGCCACTGGCCACTTAAAGCTACACAATTGTATTTTAGGGATCTCAGTAAACAGAAATATAAAAATTTCATTGCAACTTTAATGCATTATTAGAGTTATGATGCATCTTTGTTGCCATTCTCTTTGTGTTGTTCTTTTTAAATAAATGCAAGTATTGGACAAGGCAGCAAAGATCTGACAAAGATATAAAAATTCTATATGATATAGGTATCGTGAAAATGTGAGGTCAGTATGTCACCCTAAACTTAAACACAATCTACTTTATGAAACAGATAACCTTAAAACTTTGGTACAGAATTACAGAATAGTTTGGGCTGGATGGGATATTAATGATCATAGAGTTCCAACCCGTTCAAGTGGACAGGGAGACAAAGTAATTGACAGATTATACACAAATCAATTTCACAAAATGTTTCATTTCATTCTGTTGTACCGAAAATATTGTAAACCAAAATATTGTAAACAGCTGCAATATCTGTTAAAAGGAAAGGTTCTGAAAAAGTTTCCAAATTTTATGAAGATTGAATCAATAGTTCAAATCCAAAAAATAATTCAATCCTAAAAGAAAATTGCTTATTCCTTCAGCTCAGTCATCGTAAAAAAAAAGAAACAATCCTCCTACTCTTACTAAGCAAGTTTTCAGGGAATTGATTACTGCAGAGACCTTTTTTGTCTTTCATTCCTCAAGTGAAAACATGAAAACCAACTTCATGTGCTCCCGCCATCTGGCTAATACACAACTCTGGAAAAAGCAACAAGTTACTGTGTCACAAGACACAGTGCCCTTGCATTTCTATTGCACTTTGGAAGTTGCAAGATAATTTCCCAGATCAAATATCAGACCCCACCAAACACTGATATATCTGGCTTCACATTATCATACACTTCACTGCTGTAGAACTTGGAAATGATTCTGTATAAAATGCACATTTTCTCAAGTGTTCATGTACCTATAGCTGAAATAATTTATCAAAAAATGCAAGTAGAACTTACCACCTCATTTCTGAGAGCTCATCCACTTAATAGTAATTTTATTAAAATACTTTTTTCCTCAAACAACTTTTTTGAATCTATTTGTTTCTGAAGAGCCCATAGCTGCTAACAAGGTAACATCTTTTTTTTGTGTACTATTACATTTTCTTGGATTACAGCTGTACCACATCAGCATGCAGATCTTTACTGATGCACAAAACATTTCTGATGTGCAAGCATGCCCTCTTCTGGATATCCAGCACCATCATTTCAGCTAAAAATTCCCTAAATTACAGCAAATTCCTCCAACACTGCCTTGCAGAGCCTTCCTCTCATTTGTAAAAACATTCCTGGAGAAAATAAATAAAAATAATCCAAACTAGTGCAGGATAAACTGCAGGTTTACACAGAACTGACATATTTTCTGTAGTTTGGATTGCTAATGGCATTGTAAATACTGCAGTGACATCACTGATAGGAAAAGAGCTTTGAACTCTCCTGAGGTGAAACCCTGACTACCCAAATGCTGATCTAATCATGTGTCATTTTTGTCTCAGTTTTCAGTGCAACAGGCAAACCAAAGCCATTCAGAATTTGCCCAGTTATAGTAAAAAATTCAGTCCCACTGCTGAGAAGATTCAGGTAGTTTTTAAAGAAAATAAATCAAAAAGAGAGAAATCCCATGTCTTTGAAAATGCAGATGTTTTGCACCCCCTTCAACAGTCAAACACTACATTTATACAATTACTGAAGGATTTTTAATGTGCAACAGAAGATGTTTTGTAGCCTCCAAGGAGACATAGATTTTTGATGTGACTTTCTGAAAGCTCACTAATTGCAGTAGGCCCATGCATCTTTTATTTTGATTCATTCCCAGTAGCTCTATAAATGCATTGGGAATATATTTCTTTGCATCCAAAAGAATACAACACCCAACAATGTTAATCTGGATTGTGTAAATACTGAAAGTAAGATTGGGACACCAAAAGCAGGTATACACAGAGCTAGTAATCATATTGGTATAGTATAAAATGCATGATAAACTTCTCTCATATTGATATTGACTTGCAGACATGAAAAAACAACAAATTAATAGCCCATAAATGCTAACTTCTGTAGAAATAAAATTAGAGAGGTTATGAATCACACTATATACACAAGATTGATAGAGGACTTCTTTCAGATGGACAAACAGCTTCAAACATCATTTTCAGACAGACTGCATCTGAAATTGAGGCAATGCTTTCCAGCATATCAAAATCACCGGTGCAGAAGTCATTACTTCTCTAAGAACACACTTTAGGAAAAAACAAAACAACTAACTAATTAATGCAAAATTAAATGAGTTGAACATGAAAATCATTGCATGAAAATGCAGTTTTGGGGGACTGGTGTGCCTTGACTATGATTGGGGTTTTTTTGAAGAAACAACACGTTTTTATTTTCTCTGAATACACTAAGTTTAAAATTATCAAGTACTCTCAAAAGGTACTAACAGTACAGTTGGACTTTCTGTATGCATAGATACATATGAGATAAAACAACAACATTTCTCAAGAAAAGCAAGTTCCCTGAGTATTGATAAAATTGGGGTCCACTTACTGAATAATTTATTCCCAACTATGGCACATGAGAAATTAATATTTTATAGAAAGGTAGTTTGGGTTGTTGGTCAAAAACAATGAAAAATCATCAAAATTATATCCCACACCGTTTTGACTGTTGTGCCATTCATTCTGTCATGTGTTGGTTTTGTCCCAGCTTTCAGTTTAATGGACAAACACTGCAATTATACAATTAATGCAGAATTTTTTAATGTGGAAATGGCAAGGCACTCAAAACTTTAATGAATTAAGACTGATATGACCTCAATTTTAATGTTGAGTAGGAGAAGCCCAGGCAGACTAAGCCCTACAGGAACTGAGAAAATCAGGTTTAGATTTACTGTCAGTCTAGAAAATTTCTGCGCTAATTTGGAGGGAAGTATCTTGTTAGAAACATCACTCAACCTAATACACCAATTCAGCCTTACACTCCATAAACCTCCTATGCTTTATTTACATTTTAACAAGACATACAACACTTTTATAATGACATATCATAGTCTGCCTTTAAAGACAAAGTGCAAAAAGGAGGTAAAACATTCTCTGGTTGATACCACCAAGGAAAATCCAGCACTGTGGTTCAAAACCACCATTTCCTCCCACAAATATTAGAATCACAGAGACAGAGAAGCAGTAAGACAGATGGTGATGAACTAGATAAGGAAAGAGGGGGAACCCTGTGAGGCAGGAACTGTCTCCTTGCTCTTATCAGAGAACTCAGCTGTGGTAACTCCCCTGCCCAGGAGGTCCTGGGACATTCACCCTGTCCTGAAGGTGTTCACTCTGTTGAGGGGCCATAATGGGCCCAGCTGCACTCATGTGATGGGCAGCTGTATCGAATTAGAAGGCATCAAAGACTCCTGATCCACAACACAACATCACCCAGCTGAAGTTCCCTGCCCCAGGGGAGGTACCTGAATGTTCCTACCTGAACCTGAGTGAATATAAACCAAATAGATGTGGTGTTTTGGGGGTTTCTTCCACCACCTGATGGGTTTGGTCTGTGACCATTATTTTGATCAACTACCAGGAAAATTGCACTGACCAAGTCTCATTGTGAAGCCTTGGGGTGGTGAGATAGTTTTATTCTTATCATTTCC
Source organism: Ploceus nigricollis (assembly GCA_013399945.1). Lineage (NCBI taxonomy): Eukaryota > Metazoa > Chordata > Aves > Passeriformes > Ploceidae > Ploceus > Ploceus nigricollis. Next base: position 344,097 of record VXBC01012537.1, on the reverse strand, counting down.
TTCTTGTGCATTTTCTTAGGTGAGTTTTGTGTTCTTATATTGTCATATTACTAAAGCTAACAACAAAAATGCTTGCATATCTGTTTTCCTTTGCAACCAAATTATTCTACAATAAACCTTATATGTGTATATTGACAAAAAACACTCATTCAGGGTCATTTCACCCTAATCCACCCCAAGGGATTTATTAACGAACCTGGTCTACCCTCCCCTTTCAGAGTAGATTGTAACAGGCAGTTGTGAAGAGCAAATTACTTTAGTAAATTTAAAAATCTACTCATCCCAACAGGGATGTGTAAATCTCTAATCACCAGGACCTGAAATCAGGACAATTTTTAAGGATATTTGTTATTTCCAAGCTATGAAGTTTCAGTTTCTCAGAGCTTTTTTTTTTTCCATTTCTGATTGCAAACAACAATGTGGTTCTCTGAATCTGATAAGAAAAACACAGCAAACTCTGAATATGGAATTACAAAACCAGGAAATTCATGAATGAATAAATAAATCAAAACTAGCTTGTGCAATTGTAAATGATGCAGCATTTCTATAAATCTACTGAAAAATAATGGACATGCCTTATGATGAGGGCCTGACATCATCAAAATAGAAGAGACAGAAGGTTCCTGAAAAGGTATCTCAAGTCACACTGCAGGTTGCATACTTAGACAATGATTTATGTACAATTGTGAGCAGTCAAGGCACTCAGGAGGGATCCATAAGTGCAGAAATCTTAAACTGACTGAGAAGCAATGCATAGAACATTTGGGAACCTATCCTAGTCCTCCAACAATAACTAATGTGTTTCTACTTCTTTCTTTCAAGTACTCAAAGACAAAACTGCTCTAAAAGAGCCAAGTGAATAGTAAAATAGCTCATCTCCAGCTTGAAATACAATGGAAAGCTTTAAGCAAGCTGCTGTCCTCTAAAAATTATTCGGCCAGCCAGGAATTTGACAATGGTAGCGATGGAAAAACTGCCCTGCTGTGCCAGTCATGCCTGAATCAGTCGATGCTGCTGCTCCAGCAGTCAATCTCTTGTCACTCATCCCTGAGTCCTCATCTCAGGACAGCTCTGGACATTCCTCTGTCTCATAACTGTAATTTACTGCTCACTGTCACCCAGATTAACCTCATGCAAGTCAGCTCCAGAGCTGAAATGTACACACCAATTATTGCTGATCTTAAATACGAAGCTGTTAAATGGGACAGCTGGCAGTATCTTGAGAGTTTATAGATTTTTCAGTTGCTATCATGTTTTTCGTTCTCCAATCAAGCACAATAACCAGCTGTCTGCTAAGGACATTTCATCGTCATGTACTGCAGCACTCTGTTTTTCCTTTGAGCAATTCCAATTTTTTACTGATATATTTGTGAAGAGAAGCTGCCAGCAGGCTTGTGATTTCTCATTTGTTTTTCTGCTATTTTGTTGATTCAAGAAATGACATTTTCTTCTCTATAGGGAACACGAATTAGAACCTATAGCAACTCTGGAGTGAGCAGGTATTAGGGACAGGTAGTAACTTTAGAGGGTAACTTTAGAGAGTAAGATTAAAAAAAGCAAACATTACCCCCATGATAAAGTACGGTCTTCCTAGAGCACATTGCACAGGATTGCATCCAGATGGTTCTGGAATATTTCCAGTGAGGGACATTCCACAACCTCCCTGGGAAATCTGTTCCAGTGCTCAGATGTGATCCTCACATCTAAACATTAAATGATCAGTAGTAATACAGGACTCCATTAAGGACTGATCATACCCCTCAGACACACAGAAATATTATCTGTCCCAAAAAACAATTATAATTAAAAAAAAAAAAAAAAAAGCTCCTGCAGAGACTGGGAGCAGGAACACTGGATAAGAGGCAAAGCAAAGCAGGAGACTTCAAGTTGACTTAATAAGGAACCCAAAGGCTTTAGAGAAGAAAATCATATTTGAACCAGCTGGGAAATGCCTTTTCAAATGCAGATTTGAATTAATGCCAAGCCAGTACTGGAGTGATTACAGAGGTCTTTAACACTCATGGCTTACTCACTTGTCAACTGCTTTCCAAATTTATCATTGATACACCCCAGCAACACAACATTCAGTCTGTCTCTGGCACTGAATCTGATGATGTCAGAGGGAATTCAAAGCATCCTTTTTTAAGCATATTTTTCTAAAGATATAATTTCCTCTCTTTCTTATGTTAATCAGACATGAACCCAGCAGCACCCTGAGTCTTGCTAGAAAGGGTGCCCAGCACTGGGTTGAGTTTGGCAGTGCATTTCTGAGCCAGGAGTTTAAGAGCTGCAACTCCCAGGTTCCTGGTATTGTTGCTCCCTGACAGCATGCAATATAAATCATGAAGGATCCAGGAGAGAAAACCAGCAGGAAACTAGACCCCAATCAGAGCTAACCATCCGTTAAATAAGGCTTTCATTTAGACAAATGGAAAACAATTGCATTAAGGGCTTCTGTGGAGCTGCATTTAGGTCTTCTCTGTAGGACAGAAGTCTAGAAATGTAATTTTATTTTGAAATAAATTATGGGATTTATCACATATACATAAGAAGCTGAAAAATACCCTATCAATTTTCTCTGAGACCCTGGCAAAAAAAAAAGTCATATGAGACAGCAAACTCAGAACTCTCTTGCCTTTGCCTCTCAAAAGTAACAGATTCTAAAGTTCAGATGAGTTCACCAGAGAAATAATAGATACCAAGCTGGGAAAAGATTTTTGTCAAAGTTACTGATAAAGCAAATGAAGAATATGCATCTTTCTGGATATACAAAGAATAATGAAACAGTTTTACGTCTCATCTCCATAGAAGTTCTTGCAGAGAACTCCCAGGGATCTCCCTTGCAGAGGGTTTAGGTACTGTGAGACTCTGGTCAATTCAGTAACTACACAAATATATAATTATTCACAAAACTAGTAAAGAGCCTAGGGACTAATTAAAAACATTATTTGACAGGTAGGAAATGGAGTAAATCAACATTTATCTGAGAAGGAAGCAGAAACCAAAACATGTTTTATAACAATAAATAATACAACTGCAGAATTATGCAACTGCAGAATAATACAACTGCACCATTTTTACTTACCTAAGTTGAAATCTCCCCTCTCCTTCTTTCTACCAACTTTTTTTTTTCAGATTTTTCTTTGGATGCCAAAATTTTGAAAGTATCTACTTTTTCTTCAACTCATATCCCTTTCCTTCAGCTCTTGAAGTTTTGTAAGAAGCACCCCTCTGAACCCAAATCATCAAAGTAGATGAATGAAAAGGAACTATTTTAAGCTGGAGAAGGACTGAACCTAACACTGACTGAACAGCACATTGCCAACACCCTGCCCTTCATCATCTGCATCCTTTAAATATTTACAAAGTATTTATTTTGCTGTATGCTCATTTGATCAACACTCATCCCAAAAAAATCACCATTTTTCAGCTATCATCAAACAGAAGAAACCCTAAAACATGAATGACTGATTAATTTCACAATCTCTAAAGCAAGAGCAGGATTGCAGTGTTTAAAGCCACACAGGCAGAAGATGTTAAAGATGTGCATCTTTGCAAAATCAGCCTTGATCAGACGTAGGACTGTGTCATGTTTGGTGTGTGCCATTCACTTTTACCCTTTTGAAACTCATGAAAGCTTTAAAACACTTCCCAAGTGAGATCTTTTGTTATACTGAAGATGCTCAGAAGTATTGAGAACCCAAGAAAATCAGTCCACAGGTTTCAAGGAAATAGGTTTAGTATCAAAGCAAATTCTGCCATGGCAGAATGGATGAAATTCAACCCTTAGATAACAGGAGCTGCCTACAAGCTCAGGATCTGATCTTCTGTCCTGGCTATGGAGGTTTAATTAATATATCAGTAAAATCTAGAGATATTTAAGTTACTCCCTGCCCATATTAGATTATAACAGCTGTCATCTCAATGGCTTTTCAGGCTCTGTTGGCAGTATTGATCTGATCTCCAGTATTGATCTGGTCTCTGACAATTATAACTGGAGCTTAAGCAATGGAGGCTCAAATGATTTAATGAAGGAAGGAGTCTGGCAATTTGTTTTCCTAGAGCATACATGACATGGAAGTTGGCTGGCAGCTACAAGCTGACCCATGGAGGATTCAAATTCCTTGGAGGGGCAGATTGAGGAGTCAATGCTCAAACAAGCATTGGAATTTTTTAACCTGGTATCTTAAAATGGCATCCACCCTTAAAGAACTGAATAGACACCTCCTACTTTACCTGTCCCTATGTACAAAAACCATAAAATTAGGCATAGTAATATGTAATCTTAATCCCATCCCTTCCAACTGCTAACATCAGTTTGAAAATTATCGTTGTCAAATTCTACCACCCCAGATCTGGTAAAATCAGAAGTACTGCATTTTATAGAAATTAGGTATATATTCAGTTTTTATCATGTTTTCTCAATAGGTATAAAAAAATCTTAAGTTGACTACATTTCAGTATAAAGCAGAAAAATAAATAAATTACAGGGGTTGTGCAACTCAGACTAAGAAGGATGCAAAAATGGAAAAAAAAAGATTTTCAAAAGCCATACTGTGGAAACCATAAAAACAGCTGCTCACACCATTATGCGTTTAAGTAAAAATGATGAAACAATATTAGCAACCTTCAGAGTGGTCATAAATGCCTGCAGGAATTTAAAACTTTCCACCCTCTGTAAATGCAGTCAGAAATAAAATAAGAATGTTTCTGGTCCAGGGGCAAATTGCATCATTACCAAAACTCTGTGTACTGAAAAAGAGGCACCACAATAAAATGAGAAGCCACCATTCATCAATTCTCAAAGTTTTTTCAAAAGATCTTTAAGGATTACACCAGTATTGCTTCTACAAAGCGAGATTTCGTAAGAAGAAACCCACCAAGTTCTTTTCCACCACAGCCTCATCACCTGGTATTTAATGTTCTCTTTTATAACTTCTGACCCATAACACAGCAGCGAAACTTCACATTCATTCAAGCTTTCACAAGAACCTGTCAACCATCATTTCAAAAAACTAAGAGGCAAATAATCCTTTTCAATTCAATCAAACAGCTATTCCTTGAGGTGACTCTATTACATGGAACAATATCTTTGAAAAGCAACATTTAAGCCTGAACTGTAAAATGAAGTGACTAAAGGACTGAAGTTTGCTCTACTGATACTGAATTCCATCACTCTAACAACTGTAACAGTACCAATGAAAATAACAACGTTAAAGGTCTATCCTCAAACACCCTCTTCAGCATTATTTTGATTATTCCAGCAAAATGGGATCAAAATGTGTCATCTGATACTCTGGGAGCAACCAGAAGGAAACAGCAAAGAAGAGGATGCTCAGTTTGATACCTCCTGACAAACATTTTAATTTTAAAACAGGTTCTTGATGTTGCTTTGGTCTTTTTCCCACATCCTCAAAAGGACATGGCAATAGAACATCTGAGTTTTAGTACACAACGTTGGGTGGAGGGAATTTTCCGGGACAAGCTGTGCAGAACAAAGGTTATGCACTGCCAGTTCACACCACATTGAACAATTCAACGCCTCTGGAAACCCTACCCAGGGAGTTGTTTTTCAATTGTGTGAACAGCACTAGTGCTGAACTCACTACTTTCATGGCAACTGAGTATTTCATAGCTCCACCAGAAAAGTGAAACCATCAGTGGTTTAACCCACACACCAAAAAGTCAACCTCTTGTGAATATCTATAGGTAACATCCTAAAAATCAAACACAATGACCATCCCACAGGGGAAAGCATGCTGAAAATTACCCATATTCATCTTCAATAAGAAAATAATTCTTGGGCCATTTCACGTTTAGATTACTCACCATTGTTTTCATTTTAAAAAGTATTCTACTTCCAAAGGAACTGCTAGTTATTATATAAGAAGAAACTTTTATACCAAATTCACAGGGAGCACAGAGTTCCTTGGCAAGTACAACACCACCCCCCGTGAGCTTCTGATCGTACCCAACTCCTGTCAAACGTTTGCAACGCATTAGAAGTTCAACAACTCAAACAGCACCACCCTAGACTCAGCACAAAGCCATGTTACAGCTTCTGAGATACATTAAAGCAGCTGCAGCCTCAGGGGGGCTGAGGCGCCCGTTGTGACTTACATTGTTCATGTACTCGGAGAGCAGGTCCTGCAGGGCCTGGCGCACGGCGTTGCACTCGGCCACGATGCGCTCGCGGCGGTCGTCGCGCGTGCACGAGGAGTCGGCCATGAGCGCTGCCCCGCTGATGATGCTCTCCAGACGCTCCTCCAGGGACGGCCGGAACCGCGCCTCGCTGAACGTCATCGGGTCCAGGATGATCTTGTTCTGGAAGGAAAATGGGAAAATGGTGAATGGTCGCGGGTCTTTGGCATTTTCAGTGCCTTTGGAGAGGTTCTTTTAGTCTTTTCTACAAATAATTTATCATAGAATCCCAGATTGGAAGGGATCACAAGGATTATCAAAACTTTCTTGGAGCAATTATCTACCACATTCCTGAAAAAGTAAATATTAGAGAAATATATGTGTATGTGTATATATATATATATAAAAAAATATATATACTTATATGTATATATATAATTTATAATTTTTAGGAAATCCAAATCCTAGTCCTCAAGTCTGAAATAATAGTTT